>CM065432.1:4075000-4082500 GCA_033030585.1 Hippophae rhamnoides
TTGATATCTTCGTATCCGAGAATCGACAAATTCGACCCCGCATTGTTCACAAAAATTTTGTTCTTCTTTTTCATCTCCGATTACTCGATAATTTCCACAAGCACAAATCCCACTTTTTATAGGTCCAAAAATTCTTTCACAAAATAATCCATCTTTTTCAGGCTTGTTGGTTTTGTAATGAAAGGTGTAGGGTTTTGTCACCTCTCCAATTATCTCTCCATTAGGTAGGATTTTTTTGGCCCAAGCAGTTATTTGTTGAGGAGAAACTGATCCAATTCGAAGTTGTTGATGTTTATACCGATCGATCATAGAAGAAAAATTCGAATTCATTCCGATTAAGCGTCCTTCCTATGAATCTGGAAGTTCTTCTCAGACACAAGGAAATGATTCAATTCCAGAGCCAAAGATCGTAGTTCTCGAACGAGCAATCGAAAAGATTCTGGAGCATCCTCTGGTCTAGGTATTGTTCCTCCAATAATCATAGTACCAAGTACCTCTTGTCGAGCTTTAATATGATCAGATTTATAAGTAAGCATCTCTTGTAAAATATGAGCAACACCAAATCCCTCTAGAGCCCAAACTTCCATTTCTCCCACCCGTTGACCCCCTTGCTTGGCCCTTCCTCGAAGGGGTTGTTGTGTAACAAGTGCATAATGCCCGCTGGAACGTCCGTGTATTTTATCATCAACTTGATGAATTAATTTCAAGATATAAGACTTTCCTATTATAACAGGTTGTTCAAAAGGACCCCCCGTTCTTCCATCAAATATTCTGCTTTTTCCCGGATATTCGGGTTCAAATACCCATGGATTCGATGTTTGCCTACTGGCTTCATATAATTCAGAAAAGACTAGTTTTCTCGAAGCCTCTTGTTCATATCTCTCATCAAAGGGTGCTATTCGATAATGTCTATCTAGCAGATCCCCCGCTAACCCCAGCGAGCATTCAAAAATCTGTCCTACATTCATTCGAGAAGGTACTCCTAACGGGTTGAAGACCATATCAACAGGTCTTCCATCTTGCAAATAAGGCATATCCTGTCTAGGTAAAATTTTGGAAATGATACCCTTATTTCCATGTCTTCCTGCTACTTTATCACCCACTTTTATTTCTCGTTTTTGTGAAATATATACACGAATCGTTTCTGGATTATAAATAGAACCCGCCTTTTTATGGATCCATCTCACATCAATAACTCGACCTCTACCACCTATAGGTAGTTTTAGACAAGTTTCCTTTGAAGTGGATACCTGAATACCAAGTATGGCTCGTAATAATCTATCTTCCGGAGCATACGATGATTCTTTCGCCACCTGAGGCGTTAATTTACCTACTAAAATATCGCCCGTCTCCACCCAAGATCCCAACATCACAATTCCGTTTTTGTCTAAATTTCGGAGTAAATGGGCTTCTAGATGTGGTATTTCATTAGTGATTCTTTCGGGACCGTGGTTTGTTACATGAGTCTGAATTTCATATTTCCGTATATGAAAAGAAGTATAAATATCCTCATATACCAAACGCTCATTAATGAGTACCGCATCCTCAAAATTGTAACCTTCCCATGGAATATAAGCTACTAATACGTTTTTTCCCAAAGCAAGTTCGCCCCCAACTGTAGCAGCACCATCCGCTAAAATTTGTCCCTTTTTAATACATTTACCTCGCGTAACTTGGGCTTTTTGATGCATACAAGTATTTTTGTTGGAACGCTGATATATAACTAATGGAGTGCTTAGAGTATAACCATTGCCCGATAAAATGATCTTGTAAATATCGGTATAAATAATCTTTCCCTCATGTTCCGCTATAGCGGGAACCCCGGAATCTAGAGCCACTTGGCGTTCCAATCCAGTTCCAACAATGCACTTTTCGGAACGAGAAAGAGGAACTGCTTGACGTTGCATATTAGAACTCATTAAAGCTCGATTCGCATCATTATGCTCGATAAAAGGGATGAGGGAAGCTCCAATAGAAAAATATTGGAAAGGAAAAATACTTCGAAGATGGACCTGTTCCCATTCAATAGTCAGGAATTCTTGACGGTATCGAGCCGGAACAACCTGTTCTTCCTGAATACCTCGATTCAGTGCCAAAGAATTTCCTGCCGCTACCATATAGTATTCATCTCTACTTGGCGATAAATAAAGTATCCGTACTTTTTTTGAGTTCTCAGAGGTTTCATAAAACGGGCTTTCTAGAGACCCCCAATGACCAATCCCTGCATGAATTGCTAAGGATCCAATAAGTCCAACATTGATTCCTTCGGACGTGTCAATAGGGCAAATGCGTCCATAGTGACTAGGATGGATATCTCGTATCCGAAAACTAGCAGTTCGCCCGGTCAACCCTCCCGGTCCCAAATAACTCAATTTTCTCCCATGAACTATTTGTGTCAATGGATTAGTTCGATCCAAAACTTGAGATAACGGGTGTAATCCGAAAAAAGATTCATAAGTGGTTGTTAATGGAGTTGAAGTTACCAAATTCTGAGGAGTCGGTATCAATTTATGCCTAATTGCTCCACTTATAGTGCCTCTAACCATATTTTCTAAACGAACCAAGGCCAATCCGAATTGATCTTGTAATAGATCCGCTACAGAACGAATACGTTTATTTTTCAAATGATTCATATCGTCAAGTGTACCCATTCCAAATTTCATTCCAATCAAATGATCTGCTGCTGCCAAAATATCTCGCGGTAACAAAAATGTATTGTTCTGAGGTATATCAAGATTCAGTCTACGGTTGATATTTCGTCGACCAATCCTTCCTAATTCACACCTTTGTTGAAAGAATTTCTTTTGTAATTCCTTACATAAGGATTCAGAAAATACCGGATCACCGCCTACACAAGCAAATTTTTGGTAAAACTCCAAAATGGCATTTTCTTTTGACTTAATTTTTTTTTTCTCCTTATCATTCAGGAAAGACAAGAAAATTTCAGGGTAACAAACATTCTCTAGAATTTCTCTTAGATTCGAACCCATAGCCGATGATAGAACTAGAATAGATATTTTCTGTTTCCTACTCACGCGAGCCCATATCCTTGCTTTTCTATCAATCTCTAATTCTAATCTTCCTCCCCAATCTGATATTATGGTGCCCGTATAGACCGAAATTCCGTTATGGTCCAATTCTGACCGGTAATAGATACCGGGACTTTGTAATATTTGATTGATCACAATTCTGTATATTCCATTTACTATAGAAGTTCCCAGAGAATTCATTAGAGGAATGTTTCCAATAAAAATGGTTTGTTCTTGCATATCCCTACTTGTTTTCCAAATTAATCCCGCGGATACATATAATTCAGAAGAATATGTGAGTGATTCATATACAGCATCTCTTTCTTTTATCAACGGTTCTACCAATTGATATGTTTCCACAAATAATTGAAATTCAATTTCTTGATCTGTATCTTCAATTTTTGGAAACTTATAAAATTCGTCTGTTAAGCCCTGATCAATGAACCTACAAAAACCTTCAAATTGTATTTGATTCAATCCAGGTATTGTAGACATTTTTTCATTCCCACCTCCAAGCATTTTTTGATTTCCCGTTTATAGAAATAAAATCCCATTCCATTATTTGCTCATTCTTCATCAAATAATATGACTTGATATGGCAATGATGGAATTTCTATTCTGTTTACTGAATCACATGAAATTGTACCCACTCCATATAATATATGGAATGTATGAAATACGGAGTAAGAAATTGAATTTTGATATTCTATACGAAACTCCATAAGTTAAGTGGAATTTATCAATTTCTTTGCATTTGTATCTGTTGCAAATCAAATTCCAATTTGAATATCAAAATTCAATTTCTACCATTATTATGATATTCCTATTCCAATTAGATGTCATAAATGGAAATGGATTCGGGATTTTATATGTTCAATAAGATAATTAGATAAAGACATAATAATCCGAAAAAATATAGAATGGATTTTTGATTATTTAACCTTTTCATGGATTCCATTCTTCAAAAAGTAATTCGCAGAGAAGGGAGATATTTTTACTTATTTCTTTAATGGAATTCGTAGAATATGATTGAAATGTGTCAAAAAGCTGTATTAAACATGCACATATATAACTAGATATCTTAGTTATACTATATTATAACTATATATAGACTATAGGATATAGACTACGGGCCTCCCTTCTTTTTTTTTTTTTTAGCTTTATTCGGGACAAGTACCTGTCCGGCTCTATCAAAATTTCGATTTTCTATATTCAATCTATTTCATTGAATGGAATGATAAATTTTAAAAATGGAAGCACGAAAATTTCCTGAAAATTAGCTTCACCTATAGGTATCATATATAGATAAGATATCAGATTCTCTATATCGGTGTAACAATTTAAGTTTATGTTATGGGGTTTACATATACCTATAAATGCTGTTATAATTGAAATTGAGAAGGCTTTTTTTTATTGAAAAAAACAAAATTGAGATCGATTAGTTATGTATTAATTTTGATTTTCTTATATCATTAGGGAAATGAAATTTTAGATTCAAATTCAAGAATCGTTCGTGAAGTCACATTAACATAGTTAATGGTTCAAATTTGTACTCATTTTTACTTCATTTTTGTGACTGAAAAACAAAATGTGGTTTTTCAATAGAAAATACAAGGAAAGTTTTGAGATATTGTGTGTTTTAAGATACTATACAATCAACCGGGGGGGTGGATCCAAACAAAAAAAAAGATTTCTTTTAGACAAGGGATTAAGGAAAACGGGATTCAAAATAGAATCTAAGTACAATAAAAAAGGGTAAGGGGAATTTTTTTATATATTTTGTATCGTTTTGGCGGCATGGCCGAGCGGTAAGGCGGGGGACTGCAAATCCTCTTTTCCCCAGTTCAAATCCGGGTGTCGCCTGATCAACAAAAGAATCGAAATGACTTATCCTGTTTTTATGATATAACTTGACAATTTTTTTCCACCAGAAGTAAGTGGAAGAAAGGGACTCTTGGTATTTGCTTGATTATAAGCATTCGGGGTTCTCTAAAATGCTGTAAATACTTGCGCTAGGGTTTCACTAGTAGTGAAAAAAAACTAATAAATCTTGATACGATAGCCCTTCTCCTACTAATGGAGTGTCTACAAATTATTGGATAGCCGGAGGGATAATCTAATTCAATTTTATTCTCTCTTGCATAGGGGACGAGAGATGTTTTGTATACATACTCCTGAAAGTCTTTGAATACTCCGGCATTCATTCCATTTTAATTCGATTAAATGGAAAATTGTCTTTTACTTATTTCTTTTCTATTTAACTCTTATTTTATTTATATAGTTTTTTATATATTATTATTCTAAATTAGTTATTCTAATTTAGATAGGTAGAAATCAAATTAATTTTGATCTTTCAGTAACTTCGAGTCAAGAACGTAATAGAACGCCTTCGATTTTTTCATAGGTCCAATCAAAGACTGTAATGAAAGGTAACAAAAAAAATGGGTCTTATTATTCCTACATGTTAGTAGCATTCTTTTGATACTTCAAAAGCATCCCCCACGAATTTTGCGTGTGTTTAATCTTTATCCGATTCTACTCGAAATTTTATAAGAACCTGTTAGAATTGGATTCTTTCATCAACGATGTTAAGTCAGAATTCCTTATTCCTTTTTGACTCTGCGCCGGTTATTTTACTATTATTAGTGAACAAGAATTGAATAATTTCTTCATATTGATAGAGATAGAGGACATAATTTACATGGATATAGTAAGTCTCGCTTGGGCTGCTTTAATGGTAGTCTTTACATTTTCCCTTTCACTTGTAGTATGGGGAAGAAGTGGTCTCTAGAAGTCCTACTAATTGAGTTTAGGAATCAAACCGTATCAAATTTTTTATAGACCGTTTTGCAAAGCTTTTTTTTCATTGATTCGTTCTTTCAATGGATATCGGGATTCATACTAAAAAAAAAGAATCAATTTAGGAATTAGAATCGTAAGAGTTATTTTTCAATTATTTCTGATTGATTGGAATCAAGACAAATTAAACAGAATCAAATAGAAATAGATGAAGAAAAGAAAGAAAATTGGGATACTATGTACATTAGATATGTAATATATATCTATATATATGGAAATAATAATGTATATCGGTCTCTATCAAATTAACCTATATCTTCATATAGTAAACCTTATAAGTACAATAATTATATTAGATAGTATGGTAGAAAGAAAAATCTTTTTCTTTCTACCATACTATCGTCTCTTATAGAATACTGATCTCATAAAATACTGCTAATTATGATTCACTCATTTCGTTTAAGACGCGAAATTGGAACCCTTTTCCTTTTTTTTCTTCAATCATTGATAAGAACCAAAGGGTCAAGATTAATCCAAATTAATCACTTTGACTTACTGTTTTTACGTATATTATAAGTAAAAAAGCAGTAGGGACTAGAATGAACAGTGCAGTAGCAATAAATGCGAGAATATTTACTTCCATAATAGCATTATTTCATTTTTGTTTAATTCGCAATAACTCGGGATTTAATCCCATAGAGATTATAAAGATTTCGTCTGTAAATTCAATGGGATGAATTACATCTCGATGTAATCGAACCGGATCAATATCATGAATAACAATATCTAAGCTATCAAATCGATTCATCGTCAAGAATTAAATAGTATAACATAGGAAGACCTTTTAGCCATACCGAATTCAAAAGTGGATTCCAGATCCAATCAAAAATGACTTTCATTTCTATTTTTATTTCATATTATTTTATACAACCTACCGCCTTCTTTGTACAATCATCTGATGAAGTATCATCTAAACGTCTTTCCATTTACCATTGATTCTAAACAACGACAAAGAAATAATCCAAATTCCAAATGAAAAAAAAAAGGGGGATTTCCGTTGGAAATGAAATTCTGCTATTTGTACCACCCTTCACAAAAAAATGGAGAGATGAATTGATGTATTTTTTTATTGGATCTATCGGGACTGACGGGGCTCGAACCCGCAGCTTCCGCCTTGACAGGGCGGTGCTCTGACCAATTGAACTACAATCCCTCGGAAATAAAATGGAAATATTCCATATTCTTCTTATTTGATTCAAAGACTTTCGATTTCAAATTAGAATTGTCGTGTTGTAACAAAGAATCGAACGATATATCCATATAGATATGCACTTTAGCGAAAGATGCATGAATTACTAATAATCTTTTCGTTCTTTCAAAATCAATAGAATAATCAATCTTTTAATGAATAATGAAAAGGTCTTTTTTTTTTCTTTATTTTACTCTTTTCGTTAGACCCTTACACTTACAGATCTTGATCAGAATCTAGATCATTGGTAAGATCAGAATTGGTTGTAAAAAATGAATAGAGTATGGGCCGAGCTGGATTTGAACCAGCGTAGACATATTGCCAACGAATTTACAGTCCGTCCCCATTAACCGCTCGGGCATCGACCCAGGAAGAATCAATTTTGGACTTATTGATAATCCCTGATTAACTTCCTTTCGTAGC
>CM065432.1:4095000-4282500 GCA_033030585.1 Hippophae rhamnoides
CCGCTCTAGTGCACGAAAATAATATTCCAAAGCTTTCGTATGTTCTCCATTCCTCGTGTGGATAAGTCCTATGTTATAGAGTATATAACTTCGATCATAGGGATCAATTTCTAGTCGCATAGCTTCATAATAATTCTGTAAAGCTTCTGCATAATTTCCTTCGGATTGAGCCGACATTCGTTACGGTCGTCTTTCGATTCAAAGAATCTCCGTTTCAGAACCGTACATGAGATTTTCATCTCATACGGCTCCTCCCTTATGTGCATAATGAGAATAATCTATTACATGAAATCAAAAAAGATTGAAATAGTCTCATTATAAACTGAGCGGGGCTGGTGTTTTTACAAGAAATAACTAGCCAACCTTCTTGTAAAAGATCTTTCCTTAACATCACAGGTGTTGGTACTAGATAAAAAAGGGTGACTCCAACAATTTCTTTGTCTTTAACGCCTCTGAATTTCTGGGAATTAGTCACTTCAACAGTCTTCGATGGTTATACGGGTATCCAAAATACGAACGAGATGGATGCTTGTTGTCCCAACCATTCTTGTTAGCCCCGATCCTGATAAGGAAAAGGTATAATTTATAACAAAGTTTTCGTGTTGTTGATTCCTAGGAGTAGTGCCTCTTCCTCTATGCCTCCTATTGGTACTAGTGGACTAAGTTTGACCTAACCCATAGGTTATAACCCCTCGCTCAATACTCTCGAATCGATAATTGAAGCATCTGAGGTTGCATTAATCGGGGATACACGACAGAAGGGCTTGCTTGTTTTATTTACAAACGAAACTTCACCTTCAACAAGCGTAGATTTATTTCAATAATTTTTTGTTCTTTTTTTTACCGTTCTCAGTCTTAGGAGAAAGACACATTATTCAGAATAAAAAGAAAAAAAAAAAGAATCAAATCGCACCATCCCTGTAATAAGTGAATGCCTCTTTCTCTCCCGAAGTTGTCGGAATTATTCGTAATAAGATATTGGCTACAATTGAAAAGGTCTTATCAATAAAATTTCCATTTATTCGAGATCTAGACATAGGCAGAAATCCATTCTATAATTTCTTTTAATTAACTTTCGTGAGAAAAGAATCCCACAAAAAAAGGAATTGTACAGTACGAAATAACATAAAAACAGACTCATTAAAGAAGACCTTCTACTCAAATTGTTTTGACAGGAATCAATCAAAACTACGAAATATTTGAATTCGATTAGATTTCGTCCAAATGAAAATTATAGTCGTATAAGAATGAAGGGAAGTATTACGATTTCATCGCAGTTGAAGAATCAAAGAATTTCTCCTAAACAGATTGGGATAATTCGATAAGTTTTGATTGAATCATGATCTAAAGATGAAAATAGAATGAATAAACGTCCTTTTTGTGTTATGTGTATAACAAGTATACGCCGTATAATCAAATATAAAAAACCCTGGAGCGTTTCACGAATTTGGAATAAACCTAAACCTGTGGAGTGGCGTAAAGGTTTGTTGTTGAAAGATCTAAAACCTAAAATAAATTTTCGAATTTTTATGAAAATCTAATAATATTTTAAATAGAATCATAACGAAATCGAAAAGTATCCATTAAACATAGTCTAAAAGTCTAAAAAAATAGATCGACCCGTGTATTCGTTAGTGATTAAATCTGGTAGGAAAGAAAGGGTCGGGAGTACCATTTTCGCAAACATGAATAGATATATCTTTATTTATTATTTTTAAATTTTTTTTTTACAATCAATGACACAAAAAAAATTATTTATCCCCCGGCCTTGAGGGAAGGTTTATCTTTGCTGAAAAGTTTTTCTATTTTTATTTAGTTAAAATAGAGTGTACATACCTATTCAAAAATATAATAAAAATGATTCACTATTCACTTGGTTTCTGGACCGTAATCATTATGTAGGAGAGATGGCCGAGTGGTTGAAGGCGTAGCACTGGAACTGCTATGTAGGCTTTTGTTTACCGAGGGTTCGAATCCCTCTCTTTCCGTACACTTCACCTAATTCACCAACGTTACTGATCACAATATATCAAATAACAATTGATACCATTAGTCCAACGGTTCGACCTTTCTTTGATATAGATTCTCTATTCCTAATCCAAATATTCTATAGTATGGAAAATACTGGGAAAGAATGGACAAAGAATGCAAATTCTCCACCAATCTATGATACATGAATGGGAAAAAAAAATATCCAGAACCCAAACCCTTACCTCGGAGTTTTCATGTAGGTGAAGCGGAAAGCAAAATTATCCGAACCTTTGTTTGTTATTTTCGTTAGGTTTAAGTCTGACGAGAATAATATTCTACAACCAGCAATTCATTTATTTTCAACCCAACCCATTTACTATCTATTATTTGATTAACTAATCCTTTATATTGAAATGGGTGAAGGGTCAAATGCTTTGGCAATTCCTCACGGGAAGCTGAATCAAGATAATTTTGAACCAGAGCCCTGGATTTTTGTTCATCCTTCACTGTAATAATATCTCGGGGTTTGCAACGATAACTTGGTATATCTACTATACGACCATTAACGAAAATATGTCTATGGTTAACCAATTGGCGGGCTTGAGGTATGGTCGAAGTCATACCCAATCGAAAAAGGATGTTATCCAAACGCATTTCAAGTAATTGTAGTAAAACCTGACCTGTTGACCCTTTGGCTTTTCCGGCGATACGGACGTATTTAAGTAATTGTTGTTCTGTAAGACCATAATGAAAGCGCAATTTTTGTTTTTCTTCTAAACGAATACGATATTGAGATTTTTTACTGGGGCGTGATTGGTTTCTAAGATCGCTTCCGGCTCTAGGCTTTTTACTAGTTAGTCCCGGTAAAGCCCCTAGACGACGTATTTTTTTGAAACGAGGCCCTCTGTAACGCGACATAAAGACTCCTTATTTTATTGAAATTTCATAAACCAAAATGAAAACTAAGAAATTCAAACTAAACTAAATAAGAAATATGAGAAATTAAAGAAATCAAAATTTATGTACTACAAAGAATAATTAAATGAATTCTATCAATATCCGGACCTTATTATTCTTATATGTATCTATTAGAGTATGTATATTTATTAATATATGTATCTATAAATATTTGAACATTTTTATTGTATATATACATATTATCTAATTTACTTATATTAGTATATTAGATATTACTCTATTAGATAATTTTATTTGAATATATTAATAAACATGGAATTGTGAATTTGAATAATATAGTAATATACTAAGAATATAATAATATACCCAGATTAAAATTAATTACATAAAATTAAATGAATTTCAATAAAAAATGAAATAATATTCAAAAAATCTAAAATAAAAAGAATATTAAAATAAGAAATATTAAATAAAACTATTAAAAGCTAATAATAAAATAGAAAAACGAAAATAGAGAAACTAAAAAACTAAGAGTTCTTTTCTTGATTGATTTGTTCTACAGAGATCGAACTCATATTTCTTAAGTTGGCCCTTGTTAAAGGGGGAAGAGACTTTTTCAATCTTTTTTAATTTCACATTTTCATTTAAAGATAAAAAAGAAAAGAGATGGAGAAAAGCCGGCTATCGGAATCGAACCGATGACCATCGCATTACAAATGCGATGCTCTAACCTCTGAGCTAAGCGGGCTTGTGTAACATAAATTGTACGCATATAGGAATTTAGTAAACTACCAGGATATTGGCTATTAATTATATTAATTATAAAGAATGAATATGAGTATAGAAAAAAAATATGGAATTTCAAATAAATAAGGAATAAACTAAATAAATAATGGCTAATCTAACAAACAATAGAATTTAATTAGAATTTAATAATCCATTTTTTATTTCTTTTTCCTTATTAAAGGGTCTGCTCGAAAAAAGGATAAGAAGAAAATAAAATGAGAAAGAAAAGTGCAATTCATAGAAATGCAATCCAGATCATAATTAAACACCCCTCTGTTTTCATTGAGAAAGGTGAAAACTAAAACGAAAAAAAAAGAATTGATCGTTCAAGTATTCAAAATAGCACACTAAATATGATAGAAAAATAATATATTTATATATGAAAGTAGGGGTATGTATAATAATTATGTATAATAATATCTATATATCCATATATATAGAAATGGATTCTATTCATATTTCATATATAGAATATATTAATTAATAAAGATTAATATATCTCTATCCATATTGAATTTCGGATACAGAAATGATAGAATCTTTTATGATTGGGCAAAATAGGAGTTTCTGTATAGAAAAAAAAGAAGGTAGACAAGAAATCCAAATAGTAAAAAACACTTTTCAATATGGAACCACTATTTAATGAACTAATAAATTAGGTGTTTCCAGCATAGCATAAGTATATATAATAGGAAGGAAAGAAAAGGGAGAACGGCATTATAACGTAACACTAATCACAAAAAAAGAAAGGGGATATGGCGAAATTGGTAGACGCTACGGACTTAATTGGATTGAGCCTTGGTATGGAAACCTACTAAGTGAGAACTTTCAAATTCAGAGAAACCCTGGAATTAAAAATGGGCAATCCTGAGCCAAATCCAGTTTTCTGATTCTTAAAACAAACAAGGGTTCAGAAAGCAATACAAAGGATAGGTGCAGAGACTCAATGGAAGCTGTTCTAACAAATGGAGTTGGCTGCGTTGCGTTAGTAAAGGAATCCTTCCATCGAAACTTACGAAAGGATGAAGAATACCCTATATATACGATATACGTACTGAAATACTATCTGAAAATGATTAATGACGACCTGAATCTTTTTTTTCGAATTGATATGAAAAAAGAATCGAATATTCATTGATCAAATCATTTACTCCATCATAATCTGATAGATCTTTTGAAGAATTGATTAATCGGACGAGAATAAAGATAGAGTCCCATTCTACATGTCAATATCGACAACAATGAAATTTATAGTAAGAGGAAAATCCGTCGACTTTAGAAATCGTGAGGGTTCAAGTCCCTCTATCCCCAAAAAGGCCTATTTGATTCCCTAATTATTTATCCCCCCATTTTTTTCGTTAGCGGTTCAAAATTCGTTATGTTTCTCATTCATTCTAACAATAATCTTTCGCATTCACAAATTGATTTGATCAGTAATTTTTTTCTTATCACAAGCCCTGTGATACATATGATATGCGGACAAATCAATATCTTTGAGCAAAAGTAATTCCCATTTCAAATTGGAATGATTTACAATACATACCATTACTCATACGTTAATGAAACTTTGGAAGTTTTATTTTGGAAGATCCAAGAAATTCCATGAGGCTGGGATAAAACTTTGGAATCCCTTTTTATCTTTTTAATTGACATAGACCCAAGCTATCTATTAGAATAAGAATGGTGCGTTGTGAATGGTCGGGATAGCTCAGTTGGTAGAGCAGAGGACTGAAAATCCTCGTGTCACCAGTTCAAATCTGGTTCCTGGCACATGAGTCATTTAGATGAGTATCTATTCTACAAATTCATTGGTATGGGTCGACATACAGATTCATTAAGAGTATGAAATCATAATAGTATAAATCACTATACATATATATACATTTCAGGGTGTGGATATATACCTCTTATATTTTTAGAATATTTAGAGATGAGTCAAAGTATATGTATAGAAAATATGTATAAAAAATTTGATTTTGTTTCCTCTTCTTTTTTATTTGTTCATACCATCTTTCCTCTCCTTCAAAAAGAATGTTAATACTTCATACATATTCAAAACGATCAATTTTTTGGTTGAAAGTACTATAGTCTAGCGGGGTTGAAGGGTGTGAATAGCCAAGCCTCCAATGAAAATACAATAGCTTGATGTGGATCTTCTATCCACTTTGGAACCTGCCTAATTTGCATCTGAAAAACATTCAATATGAGTGTGTCCATGATTTTCATACAAGATACCACATCTAGGTGTTTCTTTCAAGTAACACAAAATTTACTCTAACGTTGCCCAATGATGAACTATTGGGGATGACATAAATTGGCTAACAATACTGACCGAATATGTAATATCTGGACGAGTCACGGCAAGGTAATTCAGCTTTCCAACCACTCTTCGATATCTCTCATAATCTTTAAAGAGTTCCCCATCTCCTGTAAGGTGGATGTTCGGAGTCATTGGAGCACTACAAGGTTTTGCTCCTAATTTTCCTGTCTCAATTAATAAGTCCAGGACATATTTTCTCTAAGATAAAAAGATACATTTTTTACTCCTTGTGACTTCAACACCCAAGAAATACTTTAGCATCCCTAAATCCTTTGTGTGAAACTAAGTATGTAGGAAAGGCTTAAGAGATGAAATTCACATAGTATCACTTCCAGTAATAACAATGTCATCTATATACACAACTAAAAGAATGATACCAGCTTCTGATTGTTTGTAGAACACAGAATGATCAAACTTGCTTTTCATCATACCAAATATTTCTATAGCTTGACTAAATTTTGCAAACCAAGCATGAGGACTCTATTTCAAACCATACAAAGATTTACGAAGATGACAAACTTGCCTAGACTCCCCCTAAGCAACAAAACCAGGAGGTTGCTCCATAAACACCTCATTTTGAAGATCACCATGAAGAAAAGCATTCTTGATATCTAGTTGATGCAAAGGTGATGAGTGCTCAAAAAGCACTAAAATTACCATGATTTTATGCACGTTAATTGATTAAAAATATATATATTTATATGTTTTATCATATATTTATATAAATTTGTCTTTTTCGGAATCACAGATATTTTTATTGTTTTTCAGGTATTTTGGCTTAAAAACGCAACTTAAAAAAAGAGGAATACTAGAAGCAATACATCACAAATATATTAATAAATAAATGGGGAAAGGTCAACAAATAAGGAAAAATTGGACAAAATGGGTCAAAAAGGACAAAAATGTCAGAAAGGAGAAAATCGCGCCGCTCGGCCGCCGCGCAACACTGTTCATCCGCGCGTACTGTTCATCCGCGGCACTGTTCATCCGCGACACTGTTCATCCGCGACACTGTTCATCCGCGGTACTGTGCAGCCGCGGTACTGTTCATCCCCGGTACTGTGCAGCCGCCCCCTGTCATGCTGACGTCATCAATGACGTCAGCAATCACTAATCCGCGTTTTTACATTTTTTTAACATTTTTTTCTCTATTTTTTCTCTCCATCCTCACCTATAAATACCCCCCTTCCCTTCACCTAAAAACACACCTCAAAACCACACTTCTCTCTTCTTTCTTTCTCTCATTTCTTAGTTTTTGAGTTTTTCTTAGTTTCTTTCTTAGTTTCTAAGCTTTTCTTAGTTTTTCTCTTAGTTTTTAGTTCAATTCTCTTAGGTTTAGAGTTCTTCTCTTTTTGAGAGGAACTTGTAATGTTTTTGTAATAATTTAGATTTTTGATTCAATAAATGGAAGTGCAAATTCCGCTTGGAGGTTTTCTAGCAACGGGAATAGCGTCGAAGTTCTGTAAGGATTTTATTTTCTTTACAGTTATTTTTATGCTTTATTCTTACATGTTATATTTAATTTGTCTGTGATTAAATTTAACTGTGCTAGCTGTTTATAATCATGATATAATAATAACGTTGTTATGCTTGCGAAATATTAAATAGGTGAAAATTTCTAAAATGAATTGATTTTATTTTTATTCAAGATTTTATATTAAGGATGTTAGAGAGAAATATATTATTTTTCATTACAAACTTAAATCTGAAAATTAGATTTTAAGGTTTAGTTATCCAGTCTAATTTATAGTAGTGTTCTTTTATTTGTTGGTACAATCGCCAGGTAGTTAGAGTGAAACTCTATTTCAAAAGTTTTTATAAGAATTATTATGTGAAAATGTATTGACAACATGTTTTCAATAGTGGTTTTAAAACTTGAAAGTTAGTACTCGGATAACTAAATTCTTAGGTTTAATTTGGACACCTTGAATAAAGTTTAAACTGTCTAACCCCACCAAAGGTGGCATTTAAATGGTTCATTTTCAATCTCTTAGAAAAAGGAATTAATTTAATTAACCAAATTAGTTATCAACCCCACCCATAGGTGTTAATTGATTTGTTTAGTTAACAAAGAATATCTAATCCCACCAAAGGTGGTATTCATACAAAAAAGAGAGAATCAATAAAATATCAATTTATATCTTTAATAACCTAGATAATATGAGCAAGCATAATTAATTTAGTTATTATATCCATAAATACTCCACTAATATAAATGATAAAATTTGCATGAATATTTATTGAATCTGTATTTATATTTATTTTTAGATAAATATTTATTGAATTTGTATCTATGTTTATTTTTATGTTTTTAGATTATATTTAATTAATCTGTATATATGTTTATTTTATGTTATTAGATTAGGAACACAAAAACCAAACTATCGTGACAGGATGTTTAGGATTTAATTTCGTTTTTAAAAGTTTGAATAATAAATTAAAAACCACATACATTCCTTCCTTAGATCGACCTTGGGAGTATACTTATCATTTTCTACGAAATGATTCGTGCACTTGCGAGAGTTTTACAAATATTAAAACCAAAGTATTTGCGAGAATAGGCGATGCCGGTTTTTGCTCATCAAAAGGCCAATAGTGAGTAGCTGCCATAGAAATAAACAACCAAACATAGGTCAATTTAGCAATAGGAGAGAAGTGTCAGAATAGTCCACTCCATAGGTTTGAGCATATCCCTTAGCAACAAGACGGGCCTTTAATCGAGCAACTGACCCATCTAGATTAACCTTAACTGTGAACACCCATTTGCATTAGATAGCCCATTTCCCCGATGGTAAATTGATAACTGTATTTTATATAGTTATTTTCATCAATTTTAGTAATGATAATTGCTATGTTCTATTAATATTTAGTTAATTTTTGTTAAATAAATTAATATTTTCCTTTTATGTGCTAAAAATACATTTTTAATAAAATTAAAAAATTTGTATCGAAAATGTACTTAATTTCATATTTCTGTCCACAAAATATAATTTATGATAATATAGTTTCTTATTTACAATTTATAAAAATCGAAAATATAATTTAAATTAAATTTGGGCTTAATTATAATTATTAAAAGTTTAAAAAATTAATTTAAAATTAGCAAAGGGCTTAACTATAATTTAAGAAAGTGCAAAATGTAATTTGGATTAAATTTGTGGGTCAAAATATAATTAATAAAAGTTTGAATTTTCTGCGCAGGAAAGGAATCGCACTCGCACAAATCACGACGTTCATCACCCACCGTCCGATCGAAGCATCAACGATCCAGATTTGGCGAGTACAACCAGACGAGGCAAAATCGCGTGTAAAATCTTCGCGCAGCTCGGCGTGCCAGTGGGCCCCACGTGTCACAATCGTGTGTGACGCGGGTTATGGTAGCCGCATGCATCCTCAGTTTTTACAGAATAAGAATCTGCCACGTGTCCCACTAATATTTAAGCAAATAATATTCCGACACGTGATATTTTACAATGTGCACGACCGCGCTGGATCACGCCCCGTTTCCAGCCGTTTCCTCACGTTTTTCGGCGCCCCAATCCTGTGCGCCATTCCTGCGTGCAGCCGGTTTGTTCACCCAATGATATGCTGCCACGTGGCCTTAGGGAATCTTGCAGCGAATCAGATTTTGACACGTGGCACGCACAATGAATTAAAAAAATGCAGAATCGGTGCCCCTGTCTCACGCGTGAATTAAATAAGATTTTTCGATACGAAAATCGATACGCGTGATTTTTGTTTTTCGATAAAAATTATTACGCGTTTTTGATAAAAAAATAAAATAAAAATGTAATATTTTAGATGTATTTTTTTAGCTATAAATAGGTGATGTTATGATAGAGTTGGAGAGTTTTTTTAGTTTAGAATTTTTGTGGTGTTCGGTTTTGGACTGCAGAACACGCAGAAGCCATTTTTTGGCTTTTGTTGTGTTCTGCGTGTGCCAAATATTTTCGTTTCTTGATGTTTTAATTTTCCTTATTCTTCATCTTATTTTTCTGAATCTGTTGTAATTTTAATTTTAATTTTATGAAGTAATTTAATTTTTCTAGGGTTGCATTTGATCTAAATTTATGAAGTTTTGATTTTAATTATTTTTGATAGATTTATAAGACGTTCGATTTGTTCGTTCTATTTTGTGCTTAATGCTTTTTGATTATTTACGAATTTTATCAAAACGATTTGTGGCATAAAAATAAACTTGAGAAAGGCATTTTTGTGTATATTGCTCGTAAATAGAATGACATGTATGATGAAGGATAGGAATATACCCTAATTGTATGTGTGGTCATTTGAGAACTTAGAACTTAATGAATCTTATTAAATTTAATTCTCATAGAGATATAGTGAATTAATTTAACGAGGTGTGTTTGTACGGAGCTCGGAAGAGATGTATGAATAAAAAAGAAGTTTTCGGTTGACAAATTAAATGTACTAAAAAATATAAATCCAAAGAAAATAACATGATTGGAGTGGATTAGTTTGGTGAAAAATTGCAATCCTAGAGTTCTTTTATTTTATTTTTAAACATTTTCTTAATTAACGATTGTTTTGGATAAAATCAGAGAGATACAATTTTAGTACTCAACAAACTATAGTAACAAGTCCTCGTGGGAACGATACTCTACTTACAAATCTTTATTACTTGTGACCGTGTATACTTGCACGAATTTTTGTGTGTTGTAAAACATACAACATAAATGAACCAAGTCCCAAGTACCATTGTCATCCAACACATTCATTTCCTCAATCATTGCATGATGCCAACCAAGATGAGATATGGCTTCGTGAACAATTTTAGGGATAGAAATAGAATCAAGAGAGGCAATAAAAGAGCAAGAGGAAGGAGACAAGCAGTTATAAGAAACAAAAGAAGAAATAGGATAAGTACATTGACGTTTACCTTTACGTAATGCAATAGGAAGATCATCGTTCAGGACTGGATCTGATGACGAAGGAGCAGGTGTAGGACATGAATCAGAAGGTCTATGTCTGGAGTAGACTTGAGTTATAGGAGGCCTAATAGGAACTGAATCAGAGACAGGTTCAAATGATGTGATAGAAAAGACTAAAAAATCATCATCCTTCCCCTGACGTGCAGGAGGAGGAGAAGACGAAAAATAGGATGTGTCTTCCATGAAGGTAACATCAATTGAGATAAGATATTTGTTAAGACTAGAACAATAACATCTATAGCCTTTCTAGAAACGAGAATAAGCAAGGAAGATACACTTCAAATGCATCAAACTATTGAGCTCCTCATAAGTCCCTTTAAATTCCATAAAATAATTTATGAGTGACTGATCTTGTTTATCTGCACGGTAAAATGCTTTGCATACCTCATACATGCGAGAAATATTTCCTTTACCAGAATATAAGAAATCCAAATAATCCATGAATTCCTTAACGAATTCACAATGATTGATCAAGTCAATTACATTGCTCTCAATAGAATTCTGAATCTGCAGAAATAAGCGGGCATCTTTTCTAAGCCATGTCTACTTTGAATCAACTGTAGGAGGATCATTAGTCAAATGAGTATCTATGTCGATACTTCTCAAATAAATTCGAATGGTCTTGCTCCAATCCAAATAATTCGAGCCATTGAGCTTATGGTCTGTGATTTTAGACATCACATGGACCATATCAGTCACAACATTAGATTTCTTTTCAGCCATAACTCCTACAAATGACAAGGCAGCGAACAAACAAACAAACAAACAAAATCCAACAACAGCAAAATTGGAAGAACCCAAACCTGAACAATCACAAGCGATGAGTGCCAAACCACCACAGATGATGCAGGGGAACACCTGAGAGCAATACGAGGTTGACCGGAGAAGACTGCTACAAGGACGCACTATCACACACCGGTGCATGGAAAGATGGCAGGAAGTCATGGTGGCACGTGTGGCTCACTCGCGGCTGGTTTGGTGACCGGATTTCGGGGTTTGGCCAGTCGGCATCTAGGCTTCCTCCCTGTGCCTGCGGTGAGAAAATATTTGCACTCCAAAAGGGTGTTCCATGTTGGAACCCAAAAATGCACTAAATCCTAATTTGTGTTTACCCAAAATCAGACCCTAATTTGAACGGGGAAAAAAATTCCAAATTTTGCAACCCAAATGCTCTGATACCATGTAAAACTCAGAATTCACTCTTATTCATTTCCATTCAAAGACACTACATATTTATATACAAAGCTAGGGACAATCTTAGGTGACATACACCTAATACACAACTAAGACACCTAATACACAACTAATATATTCAACTAGTAATAGACACCTAATACACAACTAATATCTCTAACTGTATCTAACTTTGTAACTAGTGCAAATGTCTCATTGTAGTCAATCTCATAGATTTAAGTAAACACTTTAGTAATTAGACAAGCTTTGTACCATTAAACCGTCCCATCGGCATTATATTTTACAGTAAAGAACTACTTGTACCCAACTAGCTTCTTACATCTCAATAAATCTAGCAATTTTTATATTACTACTTCTTTCCATTTGAAAATTTTCCAAGCCTCATCAATATGTTTTAAAATTTGATCATGTCAAGGTTAGTAGTGAAAGCATGAAATTTGGGAAACAAAGTATCATATAACACAAATTTAGATATAGGATGAGAAATACAAGGCTCACTTTATTTTCTGTAAATTATGATTAGAAGAAGAGCCCTAGGAACCCAAGAACTCAAAGGAATAGAGCTAGGAACGTGTTGAAGATGATCAAATTGGAACCCTAAGAAAGCAAAGTCCATAAAACCCTAACCTTGAGACGTCACAAAGGATGATCACTCTCTTTAATAAGTCAAATTCAAGCATTCAATCAAGAACATAAGAAGATAAAGCAAAAAGCTTTCTAAAATAAACTTGATAAATGATATAAGGTCTACCAAAATTACATAGCCACTGCCTTTTATAAGCAACAAACCCTAAATAAAAAAACCCTAAATGAAATGGGTTGGGTCTATTTATTTGCGGATTGAGCCTAATCAATCCTTAAAAAATAAAAGACTAAAAAGACTTATGATAAATAAAACATAAAAGGCCCACAATTAACTAAAATGAAAATTATTTTCTAAATTAATCCTTGCATCTAACTTGATTTTCCAAATCTATCCTTCCATAATCATGCCTTAGAAAGCTTCTTTCATCCTTTTTATCTTTTCCCTAGTCATTGGACTGCCAATTCCTTACAAAGGATCTTGAGAATATTTGGGAACATCAACTTGGTTAGCACCTCTATCTCTATTATTTTCTTCCTCTTCAAAAAGATTCATCCTCGAATCTTAGCTCTGTAAGTAGGTTTATTTGGTATTGCAGATCTGGATGGGTAATTCATGGGGAATTTTTCAGGAAATAGATCCACAAAGTCCTACAATAAAAACACAACAACATTAGGCAAAGATGAGTTAAGATTGCTCGTAGAAAGAAAAAATCCTTGTATATAAGTACAAGTACTTGTTTCCTTTCCATCATTGCACTCTTAATCTCATGTTTTTCAGCAATTACACTCATTCTTTTATTTTCCTCTCTTGTTTGCTCACTCACTACTACAAAAGGTGTTATTTAAGTCGATTTTTGGGGAAACCAACTTATAATGAATTTAAATTTGGTTCATTGAAAAATCGATTTAAACACGTAGGTTGTAGCAACGGTTGACGTATTGAACCGATGCTATATGAATCGACGCTACACACGTGGATAACGTCGGTTAACATGTAGGATCAACGCTACACATGTGGATATTTTCCTTTTCTTTGCTTTCTTCCCCATTAGACAGAACAATATTCCAACGATGTATAACTCTCAAAATCCCAAAACCTCCTCCACTCTTTCTCATTTTCCGATCACCTACGACCACCAATTCTAGCATCATTTAGTGGGTTTTCTTCTCCTCCAATTTATCATCTAGATCCCTTATTTTTTTGAGCAAAATACTCAAAAAATTTATACCTATTTTCTCACTTAAAAAACATTTTTTTCTTCATTTCCTTCTTTTTGTCACTTCATTTACTCTTGTAAGTATTTCTATTAATCCTATTCACTTATTATTCATATTGTTTTTTGTATATTATGTGTTATTATTTATGTGTATAAATTTTTGTATTATGTAGGTTTTATATAAATTTTTGTATTATGTAGGTTTTATATAAATTTTTGTAAGGAAATAAATTTATATATTTATAACTGTGATTTAAGGTTGGGTTTTAACTTATTTATTTTTGTTAATATGAAATAGGAAAGACATGATTTAACAATATGACGCTCATTAAAAATTTAGGTTTGAAGTACTGTAGTTATTTAAAAAAGATATTAATCATCACAAAATTGTTATATAAATTTTGTTTTATATATCTTAAATTTGAAATCAACTCAAATGATGTGGCATATTATTATTAGTAATTACAATCAATCTCATATAATTATATTTATGTGTATATATTTGTTATGTTTGATTTTTATGTATTTATTTTTATATGATGTTTTGATAGATATTCTAATAATTAGGGAATTCATATATAATAATATCTTAAATATATTAGTTGGATTCATACTTAATATGATTAATGTCATTAATAAAAAATGGACAAATCTTGGATGTCAAAGTGTAGAATTGAGTAAGACTACATTTCTAGAGTTGAAAGTTTCTTGAAATTTGCTTGTAGAAATAGTAATAATGAAATTAGTATGATTCGATGCCTATATGTTAAATATAAAAATGAGCTATTTCATGATGTTAACGAGGTTAAGTATCATCTTATCCATAGTGGTATTCTTATGAGTTATAAATGTTGGTATTATCATGGAGAAAAAATGATAATACTTATGGTGAAGAGATAAATAAGAATGTGAGTGAATTATATACATCTTATCATAATGTATAGATAGAAAATATGTTTCATGGTGTTGAAGATGAACTACATGAGGATGGTCCCGAAACCTTTAAAAAACTTCTACAAGATGCCGAAAAATCGTTGTATCTAGAATGCAAGAAATATACTAAAATGTCAGAATTGGTTCATTTGTACAATGTGAAGGCAAAAAATGGTTTTCTGACAAGAGATTCACAGAATTACTAAATGTACTAATAGATATGTTTCCTGAGAGTATTGAATTTCCATCTTTAATGTATGAAGTGAAGAAATCTCTTAGTCGATTTAGCATGGAATATCATAAGATTCATGCTTGTCCAAATGATTGCATTTTTTATAGAAAAGAATATGAGACATTAGATGATTGTCCAATGTGTATAGAATCGAGATGGAAGCATGCTACAAATGAGACAACACCTAAGAAAGGCGTGCCCATAAATGTTCTTTGGTACTTTCCTCTGATTGTTCACTTTCAAAGGTTGTTCATAAGTAAAGAGACATCAAAGATGTTGATTTGGCATTCGGATAATCGAGGTAATGATGGAGTGTTACATCATCCTTGTGAATCTCCAAATTGGAAAGTAGTAGATAATTTATCGCCTCAATTTGAATCTAATCTGCGCAATCTTCATCTTGCCATTGTTACTGATGGAATTGATCCACACAGTTCCCTTAGTAGTAGATATAATTGTTGGCCAGTAATTATGGTAACATATAACATTCCTCCTTGGTTGTGCATTAAAATAAAATTCATGATGTTAACATTATTGATCTCAGGACCGAAACAACCCGGTGTTGATTGATGAACGAAAACCGGCATCGCCGATTCTCACAAATACTTTGGTTTTATATTTATAAAACTCTCGCAAGTGCACGAATTATTTCGTAGAAAATGATAAGTATACTCCCAAGGTCGATCTAAGGAAGGAATGTATGTGGTTTTTAATTTATTATTCAAACTTTTAAAAACGAAATTAAATCCTAAACATCCTGTCACGATATTTTGGGGTTTTGTGTTTTTAATCTACTTACATAAAAATAAACATAGATTCAATAAATATTCATGCAAATTATGTTCATTTATAATGGCGGAGTATTTATGGATATAATAACTAGGTTAATTATGCTTGCTCGTATTATTTAGGTTATTAAATATATGAATTGATATTTATTGATTCTCCCTTTTTTGTATGAATACCACCTTTGGTGGGGTTAGATATTCTTTGTTAACTAAACAAATCAATTAACACCTATGGGTGGGGTTGATAACTAATTTGGTTAATTAAATTAATTCCTTTTTCTAAGAGATTGAAAATGAACCATTTAAATGCCACCTTTGGTGGGGTTAGACAGTTTAAACTTTTTTCAAGGTGTCCAAATTAAACCTAAGAATTTAGTTATCCGAGTACTAACTTTCAAGTTTTAAAATCACTACCGAAAACATGTCGTCAATACATTTTCAGATAATAATTCTTATAAAAAATTTTGAAATAGAGCTTCACTCTAACTACCGGGCGATTGTACCATCAAATAAAAGAGGACTACTTTAAATCGAATAGGATAACTAAACCTTAAAATATAATTTTCAGGTTTAAGTTTCTAATCAAAAATAATATATTTTTCTCTAACATTCTTAATATAAAATCATGAATAAAAATAAAATCAATTCATTTTAGACATTTTTACCTATTTAATATTTATGAAGCATAACAACGTTATTATTATATCATGTTTACAAAGCGGCCGGCCAGTTAAATTTAACCACGGACAAATTAAATATAACATGTAAGAATAAAGCATAAAAATAAGCGTAAAGAAAATAAAATCCTTACGTAACTTGACGCTATTCCCGTTGCTGGAAAAACTCCAAGCGAAATTTGCACTCCCATTTATTGAATCAAAAAGCTAAAATATTACAAAAAAATAACTAGTTCTTCCCTAAAAAGGGAAGAACTCTAAAACTAAGAGAAATTAACTAAGAAAAGCTAAAAACTAAGAAAACATAAGAAAAAATAAAAATCTAAGAAAAGAGAGAAAAGAATGTATTTGGAGGTTTTGAAGGTATGTTTTGAAGTGAAGGGAAGGGGGGTATTTATAGGTGAGGATGGAGAGAAAAAATGAGTAAAAAAATGTTAAAAAAATGTAAAAAACGCGTAATGGAAATCTTGGCGTCATTGATAGACGTCGGCGTAACGTCATGGGCGGTACCGCGTGAAAAATGAGTGTCGGCGCGCGGATGAACAGATAACCAGCGCGTGCTGCACACACATGAACAGTAACCTGTAGCGCGCGATCTTTGCGCTCATGAAACAGATAACCAGCGCGATTTGGGGCGGAGTGAGTCTTGAAGGCGGCGGCCCGTTTTTCTCCTTTTTGACATTTTTGACCTTTTTGACCCATTTTGTCCAATTTTTCCATATTTGTCGACATTTACGCATTTATTTATTAATATATTTGTGATGTATTGCTTCCAATATTCCTCTTTGAGTCTTTAAGTTGCATTTTTAAGCCAAAATACTTGAAAAACAATAAAAATACCCGTGATTCCGAAAAAGATAAATTTATATAAATATATGATAAAACATATAAATATATATATTTTTAATCAATTAATTTACATAAAATCATGGTTATTTTAGTGATTTTTGAGCACTCATCATTGATATTGATGTATATTTGTAGCCTCTGATAGATTATTTAAATGTTTATGATGCACATAAAGAAGAACACTTTAACTTGAGGGGGTCCTTTTATGGACAATTAATGATTTTCTTGCCTATGGGAACTTGTCAGGACATACAAAAAAAGGTTATATGGGATACCCTATATGTAGTGATGCCACTTCTATAACTTATCTTGTTTATGGACGAAAGATGTCTCATAGAAGACATAGAAGATTTTTTCCATCTAGACACAAGTTTAGATACCAAAAGAAACCGTTCGATGGTGAAGAAGATCATCATCTTGCACCCCAAACTTTGTGAGGTGTTAAGATATTAGGAAAATTGAATGGTATGACATTCCAACGATATGGAAAGATGAAAAAAATAATACTCACTAAAGGAGGGAAATGAAAGAGGTCAACTAATAAAGGGGTGAAAATGAAAATGTTACTGAATCAGTAGATCATGGTTGTTGGATTAAAAAATCAATATTTTGGGAATTATCTTATTGGAAAGACCTACACATTCATCACATCTTAGATGTCATGCACATTGAGAAAACTTTATATGAGAGCTTGATTGGTACATTAGTTAATATACCTGGAAAAATGAAGGATGGAATTAAAGCAAGGGTGAAAAATGATAAGAATCAAACATAATTGCCACTAACATCATATACAATGTCAACAAAAGAGAAGGATGTGTTTTGTAAATGTTTGGCGGGTTTGAAAGTTCCAAATGGTTACTCATCCAACTTAAGAAATTTTATGTCTATCATCGATAAGAAATTTTATGGATTGAAATCACATGACTATCATATCTTAATGCAACAATTATTACAAGTTGCTATTAGATCAATTCTTCCAAAACATGTTCGATTATCAATAATTTGTCTTTGTTCATTATTCAATACAATATGCAAGAAATCTATATCAATTGGAAAGTTAAACTCTTTACAGAAAGATGTTGTAGAGAATTTGTGTCTAATTGAAAAATATTTTTCTCCTTCTTTCTTTGATTTAATGATTCACTTGTGTGTTCATTTAGTTCTAAAGGTTCAATTGTGTGGTCCTACTTACTTAAGTTGGATGTATCCTTTTGAGAGATACATACAAGTCGTTAAAGGATATATAACTAATAGAAATCAACCTGAAGGATGCATGGTGGAATGTTACATTACTGAAGAGGCCATTAAGTTTTGTCCTGAATTCTTTAGTGGTTACACTGAGATTGGGAATCCTATGTACAAATTGTTCTTAGAACGTCACATGATCCAAGTAGGTAACCCTATGTTTGGTGGAAGTAAGAAATTGTTTATTGATCACACTCGATGGAAAAAATCATACTGAATCATTTTGGTAAATAATAATGAGGCATAATCGTACATATAGTAAGTGATCACGTGCTTGTTACTTTATCATTTAAAATAAAATAATTTTCTATTTAACTATTAATGATATCTAATTGATAATATCTTTAACATTACAGAATGCATTTAAACTTACTGAAGATTGATCCTTGTTATAAAAAAAAAGGAGGAGAAAAATGGTTGTATGATGAACATAAGCGAGAGCTTATTAATTGGTTTTGCAACCATGTAAGTGTCACATACAAGAATTCATTAGTACTTCTATGAAATGATTTAACACTTTGTTTTAAACACATTTCTTGTTTTTGTATGCATAAATTTGAGTTGAACCCAATAAACCCAATCATAAAATAACAAAAAGTTTAGAATGGCTTGCACATGGTCTAAAATTCGATGTCAAATCATATTCTAGTTTCACAATTCATGGATCGAGGTTCACGAATCAAGAAAGGGACAAAGTTCGAGTAAATCAGAATTGTGGTGTGAAGATAGTTTCACAAACTATGCATTCTTGTGTGATTGGGTCAAAGATGTTATCAATGTTGGATATAAAATAGATGATTTTGGATTTATCCTTGTAAATTTATCCAAGATAAGTCACACTAAGGATCATTTCACGTTAGCACTTCATGAAAAACAAGTATTTTATGTGAGCGATCAAATTGACACAAGATGGTCTGTTGTGTTAACGCCTCCACAAAAAGAGTTCTACCATTGTGAAGCTTTAGAAGATGATGACATGCTTGATACATTATCCAATATTAATCATTTCTCAAGTAAATTTCCTAATGAATGTGATAATCTAGTTGATGACAATGATTCTTCGTCATGGACTTGAAGTGATTGTGAAGGAATTATATATACACACACACGATCAACAACCTAATTAAACATAATGTATGTTCTATATTATTCTATTAACTCTTGCATGTTTATATGGTTGGACTTAAAATTGTCAATTAATTTCTATTTCATCATTGTTTGTAGATATTTCATGGATCCTAGGTTACCAGAGCTTGTAGATCCAAATGGTCCATTAGGGCATTTGAAAAGAAGTGGTTGGGAAAATATACCTGATGCTCCACTTTACCCATATGATAGAGTACCTGTTCTATTTGATGTTATTGGCAATAATTGAAATCCTCTATTGGTAGACTTGTGAAGTCAAGTATACCAATCAATATAAATGATTGGACTAAGGTTGACAAAGTTCAAAAGTTTAAAATATGGAAAACCATTTGTATAAGTCTCTTTTATTTTATAACTAATTACATATATTATATCTTTTTTTGTATTATATCTCATCTTTTGTAGTGTGTTTTTACATAATCGTTATAAAGTCCCTGACACTTGGATGACCAAGTGTTATAAGATTGCAAATAAGGCATGGAAGGAATACAAAACTTCTAGATTGGCTAGAAATTATATGTTTCCATATTTGGAACCACTTGATAAAGTACAACTACACAAAATCCCTGAAAAACATCCCCTGGATTGAACCCCAAGTTTGTAAAGATTGCATGGATTATAGAAATATGAATGAATTTCAAATTTTTAGGGAAGAACATCAGAATATACAAATGCAGAATATTCTTCCTAACTGTACTAAGAGGTCTTCAAATCTTAAAATTAGACAAAGAATGGTATTATTAAGTTGTTAATTTATAAATGTATTTATATTTATTTTCCTCAAATTTAAGTTGATGTCATGATTAATAAATTTATTTAATTTATGTAGGAAGCTGAATTGGGTAGACCAATTACCCGATCTGAATTGTATATAGAAATAAAGACCCCCAAAATGAAAAATTCAAGACCAATGACTAAACAAGGAGAACAACAACTAAATAAGTTGGTTAGTAATTTAACTTGATGTAAATTTATTATGATTTTTTCTAATTGATGTAATAATGTATGATATGTTTGTTTGCTTTATTATTTGTAGAGAGTTGTTCAAGAACAAATAGCCAAGGGTGAAATAATCAAACAACCAGGGAGAGATGTTATATATCATGCATTCGGACACGAGCATCCTAGTCATGTTAGGGAAGGAAGCCAATATGATGGTTATATGGAATTTTTTAACATTCCAAAACAAAAGCCTGAGATGGTTAGTAAGGAGAAGTATTGTAAAATTGAAGAAGAACTCGGCTCTTTTAAGGCCTTAATGTTAAGTGAGATTGTCACTTTAAAAGAATATCAATCACAACACATGTCAGGCATAGCAGCATACTATAATCAGGGCATACCTTATTGGCTATGAATGCAACCATCCATGCCAAGCATGCCACCTATGCAATCTCATAGCACCCAACCTATATCTTGTATGGGATATAGTCATCCTATTGGTCCTCCCTTTATACCAGGAATGCAGGTGCAATCAGGAAGTGGTTCATTTTCTCCAATGCAATCTGTGCATTTTTACCATCCATCACATCACGATGAATGTTTTGATAAGAATGTTCTTTCAATAGCTACCCCACATAGGAGTCCTCCTTTATTTGATGAATCATTTGTGGTAAGATTTAAAGTTTATGTAGATAGTCTATTATTTTTATTTTTATTATATATTTTATTTATTACATATAACACTTAAAGTTTTTACAGAATATGAAATGTTTCTTGAAACATCCTTCAACAACGGATTTTTTTGCTATTGGAATGGTATAACAATTGAGCAATGATCGAATGATTCATAATCAATATTTGTCAAATTATTGGTGAATAGTAATTGATAAATCATTGCTCCATGATTGTCCACTACATATGCCTTCTGATGCTACCATAGTCCAAGAAGCTGTTGGACAATATATGGCCTGGCTGTTGAGTCAAGTTGTGATAAATTTTGACATGGTACTATCTTTTTACTTAAGATGACACTTTTTTTACTACTATTATATTATTATTATATACATTATTACTAACATATATAATACTTCTTCTTTAGTCTATTATACTAGAATTAGTAAGTGCGACACATTTAAGAGATACAAAGCAAGTATCTCGTGGTAAATATATGTCTAGTGGGCAATCATCGCAGACTAATTCATTCAAGAAGAAGACATGGAAAAAGTATAGTTATGATTATGCTATAAACTTCAACAAAAATCTTGGTGCTTATTATTATGAGGGCATCTAGCATAAATGATGGATGGACTGTGCCACTTCCTATAGAATTTTCTAGTGTAGAAATTGGCCAAACATATATATCGATCGAGTGCATATTGCAGCTGTTTGAATATCAAATGATCGATTTAAGTATAATTCAAATGTAGACAAGGTGAGTCCTCAATTAGTAAATAACTTTCATTTATGTAGAACATATATAATTATATTTTTATTATCTAATTATTTATATATATTTCTTTTATATAGGGCATGTTATTATTGACTTCAAGCTAATCACTCATCACATTTAGCAATGTTTTATGATTCTTCATTTGTCAATCAATATCAAGAAAAGGATGTTAGCATCAGAGTTAAACAATTATGTGATAGGGCATTAACACTTAACGGAAATCAGAAATTGATAATCTCTTGGCCACTAAAGTTTGAACAAGGCCAAGATCATTGGATGTTGGTAATCCTTGATCTATATTGCAATCATGTTTGGTACTGTGACTCAGCTTCCATAGAATTGAGTTAAGATACAAAATTAGTTGTTGAAATGTAAGATTTATAGCTAACTATTTTTTTCTATTGTTCTTTGTAATATTTAATAAAAAACTAACCATTTTAAACTTTGATAAGGCATGAAAGTTGTGGAACAAGAGTAGGGGCATTTCCCTTAAAATATCTCATAAGTTTATGTGAGACAAAGTTATGGTATGTACAAGTGAATATTAATAATTTAATTAATTTTACTATTGAATAATAAAGATGTTCGAATATGGAAAATCATGTACACTTGTTTTTTGTAGGTTCCACAACAAAATGATAGAGTCATGTGTGGTTACTATGTCATGAAGTTTATGAGCGAAATCATCACAAATATCAACATTCTAATTAAAGATGTGGTAATCTCTTTTACCAATATACCTTTTTAACATATATGAGTTATTTTTTGTGAATTCATGAAATTATATTCTTATTTTGAATTTTTGTAGTTCATTGGTTGAAACAAGTCGAACTATGACCTACAAATTTTTGATGATTTACCAGTGGAATGGGTAGAACACATGGTTCAAATTATATTATCACAAGAAGAAACAGGAGAAGATTCTGATGATCTTGAATAGCATATGGAAACATCATGGTAATTTTTATAATGCTTTAATTTCTCTATTCCTCTGTTTGAAGTTTGGGCAGCTTATTTGATGGATGTTTTGTGCTCATGTATTTAGGAGAATGAATTGTTATATGGACTTGTTTTTTGCCCAAACTTTATCTCATCTCTCTTGTCTAGTTCCCTTATATGACAACATCATGGTAGTCATTGGCCAGCCAAGTATAGGAAAACCACCAAGAATCATCATATCTTCAAAGTAATTATTATTTCATCCCAAGGAAATAAAAAGTATGCCTGACTTGTTCCAACCAAAGAACTATATGTAATTAAATTTAAAATAAGAATGTAATATCATGAATTCACAAAAAATAATATATATGTTAAAAGATTAGTAAAAGAGATTACCACATCGATATTGGAGTGATATAATAACCCTTCAAAACCATATTAGCACTGTATTAATCTTTTTTCTATAAATATGAAGCTATTTGGAATCAAGTTGGTATTTTTAATGCTATAATGAGCTCTAAATATGAATTCAAGTGTAACTCTAATTTGTTACTTGGGTTGGTTGTTTGATGGATGTTCATGTGCTCATGTATTTAGGGGAATGAATTATTATATGGAACATCTATTTTTTGCCTAACCAACCCAAGTAACAAATCAGAGTTACACTTGACTTCATAATTAAAGCTCATTATAGCATTAAAAATACTAGCTTGATTCTAGATAGCTTCATATTTATAGACAAAAGATTAATAAAGTGCTAATATGATTTCGAAGGGATAAGGTTATTATTATATCATTCTGGTGTCAATGTTGTAATCTCTTTTACTAATCTTTTAACATATATAAGTTGTTTTTTGTGAATTCATGATATTACATTCTTATTTTGAATTTAATTACATATAATTCTTTGGTTGGAACAAGTTAGGCTATGATATGCAATTTTTTGATGATTTACGAGAAGAATGGACAGAACACATGGTTCAAATTATAACATCACAAGAAGAATCTGATGATCTTGAATAATATAGGATAACACCATGGTAATTTTTATAATGTTTTAATTTCTCCATTCATGTGTCTCTGAAGTTTGCACTACTTGTTTGATGGATTTTTATGTTGAGTATATAGGGGAATGAATTGTTATATGGACCAAATGTTTTTTGCCCAAACTCTATCTCATCTCTCTTGCCCAATTTCATGGTCACTATGCTGGTGAGAAAACCAAGCTTCCTCTTTAAATAGAGGTTTCTGCTATTATGTGATCGAATACAGGTTTCAAGTATTATAGGAAATGAGTAAATTTTGTAAAAACAAAATACAGAATTTAAAGTCAGTTCAACGCGTGAACCAACTCTAAATTTTTAATTCATAGCATTTAAAGTTAGTTAATAACCGATTTTAAAGGTCAATTCTAGCATAGTGACTTTTCTCTCCTTTTTCCTTACTTTTCTCTCCTTTTTGCTCACTTTTCTCTCATTTTTTCTTACTTTATCTCCTTCTTTCCTCTTAACCTCACTTGCTCTCTTTTTATTTTCCTATTGCTCACACTTTTGTTTCTCCCTTATCTTGCACTCTCTTTCTATCCTAATCTGATCCTCATAAGCTTGTAAAGGTTTGAGAGAGGTTAATACAACTTTTCTATTGTTCATTAGAAAAGAATAACTATTTTTGTACCCATCATGCGACACCCTTTTTATCAAAGTTCCACGGTCAGCCAAGCAATATATGACTAGCATACATCAGTGCCACATCATAAAAAACCTTATCCTCATACTTGCTAATCGAAAAAAGGAACCCGAACTTGTTTGCTGACCTTCACTTCTTCACAATCATTCAGTCATTGTAGCTTGTATGGTTTGGGATGCTTCTGCCACTTTAAATTCAAATTTTCTACCAACAAAGTACTAGCAACATTAGTGTAGCTTCCACTATCAATAATCAACATACATACCTTATCCTTCATGTGGCATCTTGATGAGTGCTCAAAAAGCACTAAAATAACCATGATTTTATGCACAGTAATTGATTAAAAATATATATATTTATATGTTTTATCATATATTTATATAAATTTGTCTTTTTCGGAATCACGGGTATTTTTATTGTTTTTCAGGAATTTTGGCCTAAAAACGCAATATAAAGACTCAAAGAAGAATACTTGAAGCAATACATCACAAATAAATTAATAAATAAGTGGAAAAAGGTCAACAAACATGGAAAAATTGGACAAAATGGGTCGAAAAAGGTCAAAAATGTCAAAAGACGGAAAATCGCGCGCAAGCACGCGGCCGCAGAGCCGCAAGCCGCAGCGTTGATACCTGCTTCCGAGCGCGCCGCGGCCGCGGGCACGCACGCTAGCCGAAGCCGCCGGCCATAGTCACCAATACAATGCGCCCAACGCATTTTTGACCCATTTTTCACATGCAGCCACCCCAGACGTCATCTTGACGTCATTGATGACCTCAGGTCCATTACACGTTTTTAATTTTTTAATATTTTTTTAACATTATTTTACTCATTTTTTCTCTCCATCCTCACTATAAATACCCCCTTCCATTCACTTTCAAAGCACACCTCAAAACCTCACTTCTCTCTTCTTTCTTTCTCTCATTTCTTAGTTTTTGAGTTTTCTTTAGTTTCTTTCTTAGTTTCTAAGCTTTTCTTAGTTTTTCTCTTAGTTTTTAGTTCAATTGTCTTAGGTTTAGAGTTCTTCTCTTTTTGAGAGGAACTTGTAATGTTTTTGTAATAATTTAGATTTTTGATTCAATAAATGGAAGTGCAAATTCCGCTTGGAGGTTTTCTAGCAACGGGAATAGCGTCGAAGTACTGTAAGGATTTTATTTTCTTTACAATTATTTTTATGCTTTATTCTTACATGTTATATTTAATTTGTCTGTGATTAAATATTAATTGTGCTAGCTGTTTATAATCATGATATAATAATAACGTTGTTATGCTTGCGAAATATTAAATAGGTGAAAATTTCTAAAATGAATTGATTTTATTTTTATTCAAGATTTTATATTAAGGATGTTAGAGAAAAATATATTATTTTTCATTACAAACTTAAATCTGAAGATTAGACTTTAAGGTTTAGTTATCCGGTCTAATTTAGAGTAGTGCTCTTTTATTTGTTGGTACAATCGCCCGGTAGTTAGAGTGAAGCTCTATTTCAAAAGTTTTTATAAGAATTATTATGTGAAAATGTATTGACAACATGTTTTCAATAGTGGTTTTAAAACTTGAAAGTTAGTACTCGGATAACTAAATTCTTAGGTTTAATTTGGACACCTTGAATAAAGTTTAAACTGTCTAATCCCACCAAAGGTGGCATTTAAATGGTTCATTTTCAATCTCTTAGAAAAAGGAATTAATTTAATTAACCAAATTAGTTATCAACCCCACCCATAGGTGTTAATTGATTTGTTTAGTTAACAAAGAATATCTAACCCCACCAAAGGTGGTATTCATACAAAAAAGAGAATCAATAAAATATCAATTTATATCTTTAATAGCCTAGATAATATGAGCAAGCATAATTAATTTAGTTATTATATCCATAAATACTCCACTAATTTAAATGATAAAATTTGCATGAATATTTATTGAATCTGTATTTATATTTATTTTTTTATTTATTGAATTTGTATCTATGTTTATTCTTTTTAGATTATATTTAATTAATCTGTATATATGTTTATTTTAATGTTATTAGATTAGGAACACAAAAACCAAAATATCGTGACAGGATTTAATTTCGTTTTTAAAAGTTTGAATAATAAATTAAAAACCACATACATTCCTTCCTTAGATCGACCTTGGGAGTATACTTATCATTTTCTACGAAATGATTCGTGCACTTGAGAGTTTTACAAATATTAAAACCAAGGTATTTGCGAGAATTGGCGATCTGGGTTTTAAGTTCATCAAGTTTTTAGCGCCGTTCTTGGAAGAATAGCGTTTTTAATTTATTTATCAAAATTTTAAAAATATTTTTGTGTTGTAAATAATTGTGAATTTTTTTTGTTTTTTGTAAAAAAAAAAAATAAAAAATAAAAAAAAATAATAAAAACAATAAAAACAATAAAAAAAAAAAAAAAAAATTTATAGCATAAATAGTAAAATAATTTAGAAATTCGAAAGTTGAAGTAAAAAGTTTTTACCGTTCATGAATAGTAAAAAAAAAAAATTAAATTTTTTAAAAAAATAAAAATTTAAGTTAATAAGAAATAAGATAGCGTGAATAGTAAAATAAAATTACCGTTCGTAAAAAAAAATTAAAAAAAAAAAAAAAAAACTAAAAGGCATGAAAAGTAAAAATTTAAGGGAGTTCTGTCTAGGAGACTAGTTCTTTGAAGCCTTTGTGCCACTAGTCTTTCTTGGGAACGTTGTTCTGGCTAGGAGAATGGTTTTTAAGGAGCCATTGCACCACCATTCTTTCCTGGGAACACTCTTGGTTAATACTGATTATGTTATTTAAAAAAAAAAGAATGGGTAAAAAAAAATTAAATTTAAAAAAAAAATAATAAAAAAATAATAATAATAATAATAAAATGCAACTAGTTTTATCTAGTGTTTTGTATTAAATGCCATAGAAATTTTCTAATTTCTTTATTTTTGTTGACAGGAGTTTTAAATTTACGTTTAAAAATAGTCTATGCGTGGTAGGAGATCCTTAGGAAACCCCCTAACACCATATGTAAATAATATTCATAAATTTAAACAAGTGTCAACAACACTAGATCCTACCCATCAACCTGATTTTGAGCCAAACATAGAACGTCTTAATCCTTTACTAGAACCAAAAGAAATGGAGGAAAACCAACATGTTAGGGAAACCACGATGAAGGAGTTTGCAAGACCGGAGATTGGCACGGCAAGCTGCATTATCCGATTGAGAGAAGCTGCTCGGAATTATGACCTTAAAAATATTCATTTTTCTATGCTTCCTTCCTTCTATGGGCTACCTAATGAAGATTCTCTTTCCTTTATGAGAGATTTCTATGCTACGGTCCAAACATTCCCCCTCGGTATTCTAAACGAGGATCAGCTTAGAATGAGATGTTTTCCGTACACCTTAAAGGATAAGGCTAAAGCTTGGTTGATGTCACTTCCCCCAGGTTCTCTGATGACATGGGGTCAAATTTACAATAAATTCATGGGAAAATTCTATTCCCATCAAAAAACATCAGAGCTGAGAGGAAAGATTGCTACTTTCTCTCAGATGGAAGGAGAACCATTCCATGAAGCTTGGGATAGGTTCAAAATCTTTCTCCCTCAATGTCCCCATCATAGCTTTCCCCTACAGTTGCAGAACCAATTCTTTTACGATGGACTTACACAACAATGTCAGTTCATTGTCGACAACGCTGCAGGAGGAGCAATAGGAGAAAAGACTGCATCAGAAACGTATAATCTCTTTGAGATGTTGGGTGCTAATTCCCAGCAGAAAAGCTCCCGAGTGAGAAAAGCTGGTGTTCATGAAATCGACTCCAGTAATGAAGTTCAACAACAACTTCTTCAACCCACTAAGCAAGTTGCCGCTTCTCGCTACCTGAAACCAATTCCAATAATGAACAATATGGTTTGTACGACAACGTGGGACAAGATGTCCATATCGAGGAGATACAAGCTGGACCTGAAAGGTTAATGTGCTGGGAGCATATCTACAGAGACCAAAGTTTGATCCCAAATCAAATACCTATAATCCTGGGTGGAGAAGTCATCCAAATTTCTCTTGGAGGCAAAATATCCCTCCTTTGCCTCTAAGCTCAAACCAGGCAGGCCAATTCCACCCACCTATTCCACGAAGCATTCCAAATAAACCAACCACGGAGGACAACTTGAATTCTTTTATTCAAGTTTGTAGGGAACAATCAATCAAAAACCAATCAACGGTTGGACTACGTGGAAAGCTTATCGAAAAGGTGGAAGTTCAAGTTGAACAGTTAGTTGAACATTTGCAAAAAGGCAAAGACTAATTTGAAACTTAAATGAATTCAATGAAGAGGAGACATTGAGTTTTTCATTCTGCAATCTCCAAGCAACGTCTTACTAGAAGACGATAAATTTTAGTCCTACATGGGAGGTCACCCATTATTGTATTTTCCTTTGTTTTAGTTTGCGTGTAATAAAAAAAAATATTTCAAATAAAATAAATTCATTTGTTTCAAAAATTGTGTCCCTTCGTTTAAATTAAAATTTAAAAAAAAAATTTTAGGTTCCTTGCATTTTTTTTAGAGATATCTACTATTGTTTTTAAGAGCAAAATGTTGATTCACAATAGGAGGAGGATCATTTTCAACTATAAATAAACATGGGAGATGCTGAAGATAGGCGGAAAAAGATGAAAGACTATACAATGCCAATCATTGGCAATGTAACTTCCGGCATCCAATTGCAAGAGGCTGCAAGGAATTATGAATTGAAAAAAATTCATTATTCTTTGTTGCCTTCCTTTTACGGTATCCCTAATGAAGACCCTTTGCATTTCATTCGAGAATTCTATGCTATTATCCAAACGTTTCCACTACATGCAATTAATGAAGATCAACTTAGGATGAGGTGTTTTCCTTACACTCTCAAAGATAAAGCTTGGTCATGGTTCATTACTCTACGGTCGAGTTCTCTTAAAACTTGGGAGGCGATCTATGAAATTTTTATGGGTAGGTTCTATTCCCATCAAAAAACATTGATCTAAGAACAAAGATAGCAACATTTTCTCAAATGAATGAAGAGCCACTTTCATGAAGCTTGGGAACGATTCAAACTCCTTTTCATTCAATGTCAAAATCATAGCTTTCCACTTCTGACTACAAAACCAATTCTTTTACGATGGATTGACACTACAGAGTCAATACATGGTTGATAATCTTCTTTGGAGGTCTTTGTAGGAGAAAAGATCGCGAGAGGAAACCTATAATCTCTATGAGCTATTGGGTTCTAATTCCCAACAAAGAGGTGGTAGAAGGAAAGCAAAGGTCAATGAAGTCGGCTTTGATAATGAGATAACCTTGCAAATTCCTGAATTGACTAAACAAGTGAAATTCCTCACGTCTCACCAAATTTCAAATCAAGAGGTATGTGGAGTGTGTTGTTCAATTGGGCATGGTACTCATAATTATTCAAATACTTGTGATTCTAGTGTCGATGCCATAGAGGAAGTCCAATATTTTCAAAAGTATCATCCAAACACCTATGATCACCCAACCTACAACCACCCTTACCCACCAAGCCAATCTTTTAAACCAACCTTAGAAGATAGCTTGAATGCTTTTATTCAAGTTAGTCGTGACAACCAACTGATGACTAATCAAAGGTTGAACACCATGGAGGCTTCGGTTAAAAGAATTGAATCTAAAGTTAGACAGCGAACAAATGCAAAAGAAAGAACCAGGAAAGTTGCAACCAGAACAAGCAAAAGATGTTAGAACTCTTCGAAGTGGTAAGGTAGTCAATACCAGTGTACCTGAAATCTCTAAACTACCTTGTAGTTCATTTAACAAAGAAGGCGACATTCTAATCTCACAAAAAGGAGAAACAAGTGTTAAACTTCACAAGCTTTCTGAAAAATTCATTGGGGGGTCATCTGACACTCCCAAAATTCAAAAGACAGCAGAACCACACCAGATGCAAGTACCTTTTCCCCACCGGTTGAAAGAATCCAAACAAGATAAGCAATTCAATGATCTTTTTAATATGCTCTCTAAAGTAAATATCAATTTACCATTATTAGAAGTGATCATGAATGTGCCCTCATATGCCAAGTTTTTCAAAGAGTTGAACACTAAGAAAAGGAGGTATGAACTGAATGAACGAGTAGTAGTATCAGAAATTTCTAGCTGTACTTGACCTGACAAACTACCCCCTAAGTTGAAAGACCCTGGAAGTTTTATTATAAACATAACTATGGGGGATAGGAAGGTTGCTAAAGCAATGCTTGATTTAGGTGCTAGTATAAATTTGATGCCCTACTCTATATTCTCACACTCGATCTAGGGGATTTAAAACCCACAACTATGCCCTGCAACTTGCGGATAGATCTCTTAAATATCCAGGGAATAGTTGAGGATGTTTTGGTACAGGTAGACAAACCGATAATACCTGTTGACTTTGTGGTTCTGGATATGCAAGAAAATCCGGCATTGGAAAGAGAGCATACAATATTGCTTGGTAGACCATTTATGGCAACTACTAAAACTATTATTGATGTCCAAGATGGAAATTTGACAGTGACTTAGGAGAGACTGTTCATTTCAAAGTTTTTGATTCTTCACCTTTCCCTTCTATTTCTGCCATCGATGAAATATTCGAAGTTGATCCTTTGGATAATCTTGTCCAAAACACCTTTTTCCAAACCAGAATAGAAGACAAGCTTGAAACCGTTCTTACACTTGAAAAGGTTGAAGAAGATTTAGATGAAGAAATTAAGGGGTACCTTGAACAACTAGACAATAATGAAGTGATGACAAAATCTAGTGCACTTTTAAATCTACCCAGTTCTTCATCTATTAAAGAGGCCAATCCACGAACTTGAACTCGAAGACTTACCTGAGCACTTAAAATATGTGTTTTTGGGAGAAGGAGAAACATATCCGGTGATAATTTCTTCAACCTTGACCAAACCACAAGAAAAGGAACTCATCAAAGTGCTTAAGCAGTTTAAGAAATCTATAGGTTGGAGTATAGGGGATATAAGAGGCATTAGTCCAACAATGTGTATGCACAAGATCAACTTGGAGGATGGTGCTAAACCCATGCGAGAGGCCCAAAGAAGACTAAACCCAAACATGCAAGAGGTAGTTAAAAAGGAAATCCTTAAATTATTAGGAGAAGGGATTATCTATCCTATTGCGGATAGTAAGTGGGTTAGTCCGGTACGTGGTACCAAAGAAATGCGGGATAACATTGTTAAAAATGATAAAAGTGAATTAGTGCCCACTAGAATAATCCTTTGGATGGAGAATGTGTATAGATTTTAGGAAACTAAATTTATATACGAAAAAGGATCACTTTTCTCTTCCATTCATTGATCAAATGTTGGAAAGATTAGCTTGGCACGAATTTTACTGTTTTTTGGATGGGCTGTCTGGATATTATCAAGTGCCCATAGCAGGAAGATCGAGGAAAAGACCACATTTACATGTCCTTTTGGGACATTTGCTTTTTGCGAATGCCATTTGGGTTATGCAATGCCCCGCCACTTTCCAGAGATGCATGATATCTATTTTCTCGGACATGGTGGAGAAATTCATTGAAATTTTCATGGACGATTTCTCTGTCTTTGGGAACTCATTTGATGATTGCTTACATAAATTGACTTTGGTTTTAGAAAGATGCATTGAATGCAATCTAACCCTTAGTTGGGAGAAAATTCATTTTATGGTTCAACAAGGGATAGTTTTAGGACATATAATTTCAAACAAGGGTATTGAAGTTGATAAGGCAAAAGTTGAATTGATATCCAAACTACCTCCCCCTACATCTGTGAAGGGGATAAGAAGCTTCTTGGGACATGCAGGATTTTACAGACGATTTATTAAAGATTTCTCTAAAATAAGTCGTCCTTTATGTAATTTACTATCCAAAGATCTTTGAATTTGACTTCAACAAATAGTGCCTTATTTCCTTTAATACTTTGAAAGAGAAACTAACATCTACCCCTGTGATAATGGCACCAAATGGTCTTTACCTTTTGAGATAATGTGTGGCGCTTCGATTATGCAATAGGAGCGATCCTGGGACAAAGAGTGGATAAGCGTTTACATGTCCTCTACTATGCTAGCAAAACACACAATGATGCCCAAATGATTTACTCCACCACTGAAAAGGGATTCTTGGCTATAGTATTCTCTTTAGACAAATTTCGGTCTTATTTAGTAGGATCTAAAGTGATTGTACATTCTGATTATGCTCCTTTAAGATAGCTATTAAGTAAACCAAATGCCAAGCCAAGATTAATCAGGTGGGTCTTACTCTTACAAGAATTTGACCTAGAAAGAAAGGAAAAGAAAAGCGTTGAAAACTTAGTAGTGACCATTTGTCTAGGTTGATTTCGACTTCAATTCTCTTAAAGATGAGAGTAATGATGATATAGTTGAAACCTTTCACGATGAGCAGTTATTTTTCATAGGTCCGAACCCGTGGTATCTTTGATATTGTAAACTATCTTGCCACTTTGGTGTTTTGCGACCTAACACTTCATATCGGGACAAGAAAAGGTTTTTAAAACTATTAAGGACTATTTACGGGATGACCACTTATTTATACAAGATTGGTCAAGATCAAGTCATCCAGGAGATGTGTACGGAAGAAGAAGAACATAAGAGCATTCGACTTTTTGTCATGAACTTCATTGTGGGGTCATTTTGGAGGTGAAAAGACAGCCAGTAAGATATTACTGATCTGGATTCTTTTGGCCCACTCTTTTTAAAGATGCTCATATGTTTTGTGCACAATGTGATAGATGTCAAAGAACAGGAAACATAAGCAAAAGAGATGAAATGCCTTTGACATCTAATCTAGTTGTTGAACTCTTTGATGTATGGGGGATTGACTTCAGGGGTCCTTTTCCCCATCTAATGGTTTTCAATACATTTTGGTTCTTTGTGGATTATGTGTCCAAGTGGGTAGAAGCTATCCCCTTAAAACCAATGATGCTAATGTTGTTGTGAAATTCTTGAAAGATTTCATATTCAATAGGTTCAGAATGCCTAGAGCTATAATAAGTGATGGAGGTAGCCATTTTTGTAACAAACTCTTTGATGGAGTACTACACAAGTACAACATCACACATAAAGTAGCTACTCCATATCATCCTCAAACTTCCGGTTTAGTGGAAGTGAGCAATAGGCAAATTAAGGGAGTCTTGGAACGCATGTGCGTCCGTCGAGGAAGGATTGGGCTTTTAAGCTAAATGATGCCTTATGGGCATACCGCACCGCTTACAAAACACCTATTGGGATGAGCCACTAGGTTAATCTTTGGGAAAGCGTGCCACCTTCCGGTTGAACTTGAACACAAAGCTTATTGGGCAATTAAAGAGTTAAACATGGATTTAGATAAAGCGGTGAAAAACGATTACTCGACTTCATGAGTTGGAAGAAATTAGGAATGAAGCCTATGAGAATGCCAAATTATACAAGGAGCGTACTAAGCGCTATCATGACAAGAGGCTAGTTCCTAAGACTCTTCACCCTGGAATGAAAGTTCTTTTATTTAACTCTCGTTTGAGATTGTTTCCAGGAAAGCTGAGATCAAGATGGGATGGACCATTCAAAATAGTTCAAGTATTTGAACATGGAGTAGTGGAACTATTGGACTCCAAGACACAAAAAACGTTCAAAGTCAATGGCCATCGTGTCAAGCCTTATTTAGAAGAACCAAACAACATTGTTGAAATGGATTGCATTTGGCTGAGTAACCCTTAGCACCAAAAAGATACGTCTTGCTAAGACGTTAAACTAAGCGCTGGATGGGAGGCAACCCATCATTTTAGGTAAAAAACAAAAACAAACAATAAAAAAAAGTAAAAAAAAAACAACAAAAAAAAAATATAAAAAAAAAATATAAAAAAAAATATAAAAAAAAATAAAAAAAAAATAATAAAAAAAATTGTTTGTTATTTGTTTTATTTACTTAATTTTATTGTTTATTTCATTTTAATTACATGTGAATAATTGTTAAATTGTTAAAACTAAAAATATTTGTTGAGATGTTAGAAGTTTACAGCGATCTGTCTCTATACACTTTAATGATGAATATGATGGATGCACCTGCATTTTCCATTACTACTTGCACATTCTCAGGAAATAGGTAATCTTTCTTCTCTTCTCTCTTTATCTTTAATTTACAGTTGTTACATTGAGGACAATGTAAGTTCTAGGTTGGGGGTGGTGAAAAGTTACCATGCTTAATTAAAAAAAATATGTACTTTTTCATTTTTTTGTGTGTTTGGTTTTATTTCTATTTTGTGTGATTTAGTAATTTTTGGAATAAAAAAAAAACTAAAAAAAACTAAAAAAAAAAAAAAAAGTTTCACAAAAATTTATCATTTCTTTAAATCAAATTTAAGTAAATAGTTAAGTCTTTTGTACTGTTAGATTAATTTTTGAAAACATATCATGAAATATTTTGTAATTATTTTTGATAATTAGTTAGTTTTTGTCATAATTAGTATTTCTTGATAAGATGTAGAAATTATATTAAACCCAAAATCGGTGTTTATGAGTTTTTTTTAGTGGAGACTACCTTTGTGAGATATAATTTGAGCCTAATTGCCTTTATTCAGAGTGAAATATATATTTTTTCTACTCCAAACACATTTCTTATTTCTTCAAATTTTTAGATGATCTCTATAGGTATTAGCATTGAATGTATGAATTTTTTTCATCTTAATAGAGTATCATATATTTTTGATTATTATTTTTGCTTAGATTAAATGATTTGAGTAGAAGTTGATAGTATATGCTTATATCTCATTTATGCATGACTACTACAAAAACAAAAAGACATATCTGGGGTTACCTAAACCAAGATCAAACAGAAAAGCCACAAAATTAACCACTCACCAAAATCCAAAAAAAAAATGTACAATCCGTACATGGGTTGACTCTCTAAAAAATACACATATTGAAAAATATTTACAAAAAAAAAAGAGAGATAAAAATAGTATCATCTACATACTATAACCCGCATTGCCTACAAAGTTGTGAGTAAAGGCTAATTACAAAAGAAAGATATAAGAAGTAATTCCCTCAAAAGTCATTGCAATTTCTTCATTTGTAAAAGGCATATATCTTGAAATTCTTTCTTAATGAGTTTGATTTACGCATGAAAATAATTTTTATATATGATATCTTTATAATTTATACATTTGATTCCTTTCATGAGATCAATGTTAAAATAACACTTTGAGCCTTTATTCTTTATACATATGCGAACATATTAGTTCATTTCTATACATCAACTCTTTCGCATATAAATTAGTATGAGTGTTTGAACCCATAGGATTCAGTATTTTGAGAGTATTGACTTGTGAGGAATAGAGTCGAAGCGAATTCTGATTCATGACACTGAAATTGGGTGAAATTAAATTGATACATTTTTTGATATGAAATATGAAAATGATTTTCGACTAATTATTATAATAAATCATGATTGTTTAAAGAGATTAAGATAATTTATGCTTGAGATTTTAATTATGATCTTAAAGGAGATTAAATAGTATGAGACATTTTTGTGAAATGTTGTTAATTTGTGATTTTGTTGTAAATTTAATTTTTAAGTTGTTTGTTTTTATTGTTTCTTTTGTTTTTACATTTAGTACAATGTTTGTGGGTATCATTACTAAAAACCCTCACGAGACTCAAACTCGTCCACTAGGGCAACCTAGGGGTTTAAAGGCTTGTTGCATAGGCTAAATGCAACCGTGTCAATCCACGGAAGTGATTTAGGATAGTTTAATTTTTAGTTTTTATCGCTTCTCTTGCTAAGGGACTAGCAAGAAGTTGGGAAGTTGTGATGAGTGCTCAAAAAGCACTAAACTAACCATGATTTTATGCACAGTAATTGATTAAAAATATATATATTTATATGTTTTATCATATATTTATATAAATTTGTCTTTTTCGGAATCACGGGTATTTTTATTGTTTTTCAGGAATTTTGGCCTAAAAACGCAATGTAAACACTCAAAGAAGAATACTTGAAGCAATACATCACAAATAAATTAATAAATAAGTGGAAAAAGGTCAACAAACATGGAAAAATTGGACAAAATGGGTCGAAAAGGTCAAAAATGTCAAAAGACGGAAAATCGCGCACAGCCTCACCAACAAGGCCGAGTCACAGCGCGCCGCGTTGATACTGTCATACACCTGGCCGCGGCTGCATTGCTCACGCCAGCCGTACGCTGTTACCAGCCAGCGCCTAATGCGTTTTTGACCCATTTTTCACGTGCAGCCGCCCCCATGACGTCATTGATGACCTCAGCAGGTCCATTACACGTTTTTTAATTTTTTAATATTTTTTTTAACATTTTTTTACTCAGTTTTTTACTCATTTTTTCTCTCCATCCTCACCTAAAAATACCCCCCTTCCAATCACTTAAAAGGACAGCTCAAAACCTCACTTCTTCTTTCTTTCTCTCATTTCTTAGTTTTTGAGTTTTCTTTAGTTTCTTTCTTAGTTTCTAAGCTTTTCTTAGTTTTTCTCTTAGTTTTTAGTTCAATTGTCTTAGGTTTAGAGTTCTTCTCTTTTTGAGAGGAACTTGTAATGTTTTTGTAATAATTTAGATTTTTGATTCAATAAATGGAAGTGCAAATTCCGCTTGGAGGTTTTCTAGCAACGGGAATAGCGTCGAAGTTCTGTAAGGATTCTATTTTCTTCTGATTATTTTTATGCTTTATTCTTACATGTTATATTTAATTTGTCTGTGATTAAATTTAAGCGTACTAGTATTTATAATCATGATATAATAATAACGTTGTTATGCTTGCGAAATATTAAATAGGTGAAAATTTCTAAAATGAATTGATTTTATTTTTATTCAAGATTTTATATTAAGGATGTTAGAGAGAAATATATTATTTTTCATTACAAACTTAAATCTGAAGATTAGACTTTAAGGTTTAGTTATCCGGTCTAATTTAGAGTAGTGCTCTTTTATTTGTTGGTACAATCGCCCGGTAGTTAGAGTGAAGCTCTATTTCAAAAGTTTTTATAAGAATTATTATGTGAAAATGTATTGACAACATGTTTTCAATAGTGGTTTTAAAACTTGAAAGTTAGTACTCGGATAACTAAATTCTTAGGTTTAATTTGGACACCTTGAATAAAGTTTAAAATATCTAACCCCACCAAAGGTGGCATTTAAATGGTTCATTTTCAATCTCTTAGAAAAAGGAATTAATTTAATTAACCAAATTAGTTATCAACCCCACCCATAGGTGTTAATTGATTTGTTTAGTTAACAAAGAATATCTAACCCCACCAAAGGTGGTATTCATACAAAAAAGAGAGAATCAATAAAATATCAATTTATATCTTTAATAGCCTAGATAATATGAGCAAGCATAATTAATTTAGTTATTATATCCATAAATACTCCACTAATTTAAATGATAAAATTTGCATGAATATTTATTGAATCTGTATTTATATTTATTTTTTTATTTATTGAATTTGTATCTATGTTTATTCTTTTTAGATTATATTTAATTAATCTGTATATATGTTTATTTTAATGTTATTAGATTAGGAACACAAAAACCAAAATATCGTGACATGATGTTTAGGATTTAATTTCGTTTTTAAAAGTTTGAATAATAAATTAAAAACCACATACATTCCTTCCTTAGATCGACCTTGGGAGTATACTTATCATTTTCTATGAAATGATTCGTGCACTTGCGAGAGTTTTACAAATATTAAAACCAAAGTATTTGCGAGAATTGGCGATGCCGGTTTTCGTTCATCACATCTTGTGTGAAAAATATCTTCACGTTGTTTCTTAACTCCTTTATCCTTAAGCTGTATATTCAAGACTCTCCTTGTGATAAGTAAATTTCCATACACAGGTTCTTCCACTTCAACTTCAGAATAATCCTCCAATGGTGGCATTTCATCGTCACTTTATATATCCCTCTTGATTTCTCCATTTGCCCATACAACTATAACCTTTTTGTTTGGGCATTTAGAAGCAATATGTTTGAATCCTTGGCACATAAAACACTTAATATCACGTGACTTTTTAAGAGTTTTAGTTTTGGGTTTACCCTTAGGAAGAGGAGTTGAATTCTTCGAATTTCCTTCGTCTTTTGTTTTGAAGGTAGCTTTGTTGTCCTTCCAATTTGATCTCCACGAAGAGTTAGAGAACGAACTAGATCTGCACCTCTTGGACTTGATTTTATTCTCAACTTTAATGGCCTTATGAAATAGTTCCTCCATCTCTATGTAATGTTGCAACTCAACCACATCAGCAATCTCCCTATTCAATCCTGTAATGAATTTAGCCATTGTTGCTTCTCTATCTTTGTCTATGTTTCCTCTAATCATGGTGATTTCCATCTCTTTATAATAATCCTTTACACTCATGGAACCTTAAAGCACCCCTTGCAACTTTCTATATAAATCCCTATAGTAATGGATAGGTATAAATCTCTTACGCATTACCAACTTCATCTCTTCCCATGACCGAATAGGCCTCTCACCATTCCTTCACCTATTGACCACCAATTGATCCCACCATATACCTATATAATCTGTAAATTCCATTGTTTACCTACATAATTTATAAAATCCACGGCCACTAGCTTTACTTTCTTCTTCTCGGAGTAATTATGACAATCAAATACATGTTGAACCTTTCTTTCCCACTCTAAGTATAACTCATGATCATTCTTTTCTTGAAAAGTCAAAATTGTCATCTTTATACTACCTATATTTCCATCTCCTTTGGAGTCAACCTTTTTGTCTCGTTTATAACTTGTTCTCTCCCCCACTTTAGATTTAACTTATTCTTCTTTATAAAACTCATCTTCTTCTACGTGATTCAAAATTGGAAGAAATAATAAGAACAAAGAAAAAAGTAAATAATCAATTTAGGAAAGTTAAAATAGAAAAGAAATAATCTTGAGCTATAATTATTTTCAAGATCTTTCTTTTCTTATCTTGTTTGACCAACATATGATTCTTCTTTTTTTATATTAGACTTAGATAATTCTCTAGAATGAAATATACAAATACTAGAACAAAATAAAGGAAAACTAATTTCAACAAGAACAAGAAACTCAAGTAAGAAAACAAGAATTGGAATCTTTAACAATCTACTACTTTATTCTCTCTTTTTTTCTTTTGATTGTTGTTGTGAATAATGATGACTTATATAATTTGGCATAATTTATCATTTTTCAACTTTAAATTTTAGTATAATTTTATTATTTTTTATTAAATTTACACTTCATTATTATTATATAAATTTTATTCTATATTTAAAGATTCAAAATTTTAGAAGCATATCACCTAAGAACCCTCAAATTTAAATTTAAATTTATTTAAATTAAAATACCTCTAATATATATATATATAAGAGAAGGAAGACAGTGGAGAGACGAAACAAGGAGCCAGGAAACATAGAAAAAAGAGAGCGGTAGAGAGAAACAAAGAAAAAGAAGTAAAAACTGAGGAGTGACGGTGCAGAAAAAAAAGAGCAAAAAAAAAACTGAGAACGACGTAGGAAAGTGAAAAGCGTGCAACATATTAACGCAAAAGCATATTTTTTTTATTCATTTTTCTTTCAATTCTTCTCAAAAAATTATAGTGAATTTATTTATGTATAATTTAATTTTTATCATGAACTAATTTTTTCTTATTATAAGAAAAAGATGTAATTTAATTCTGAATTATGCTTGATTTTTTATGTTAATTTGAATTATTTTTCTTCATGTTTGTTTGATTTATTCTGAGTTTAATGCTTCTAATTAACTGACCATTAATTAGATGATTTTAGTCTTGTGATTTATTATCAAAAGAGAGAATTATACGATATATCTAAAATATTTCGCTATAGGTAAATATAGAGATCGAAAGACTTGTATGAACTTGTGTAGTTTTAAAATCATTAGTCTTAATGCTTTCTTGCTTTATTAAATTGCATACTCTTGTGTAAATTAATGAACAGTAATATTTCTAATTGATTATCGAAAGAGGCTTTTGGATATTTTTTGGAGATTGCTAACAGAGAGAATTAAACTCAATTAGCTAGATGAGTAAGGCATAGTGAGGGATTAGGTGAAATAGATTTCCTAGAAGTTTTCTTCCTATTAATTTTTTTTAATAACATCTTTATTTTCTTTTGCATATTTTCTTTAAATTGATTTTACTTTAAATTTTAATTATAACAACCTTAGTACTTTTTCTAGATAAAATTAAGATTAGTATAATTTTGGTATTTTTTAAAAGTAAGTTATTAATCCCCGAGGACGATACTCTTTTTATTACTTTATTATAAAACTATGCTACTATGCACTTGCAGTATTGCACCGATCAAATAGAAAATACACAAAAACAAATTCACAAACCTAATGAACAAAAACTGGAAACATAGCAAAAAAATGTGCCACAAACTTTGACCCCTCGATAAATGGTGTAAATGATGAAATTGGGGTTAAGGAGAAGCCCAATTATACTTATTGGAATTGAACTGAGCTTCGATTTGATAAGCTATAATAATTGTTTCGTTACCTGAGTTAAAATTTATGGATGTATAAAGTTGCAACTTAGTCATTGGATTACCAATTTCTTGCAAAGGATCTTGAAAATATTTAGGAACATCAACTTGGTCAACACCCCGATCTCCATTACTCTTAGTATGTCAAGTGTGAATTTCCCTTTGTACTTTGATTTTGGCCTCCTTGAGTAAACAAGTATCTCCTTGTCTACTATGTGTCTACATCTCCCCCTGAGCCAAATCATTTTATGTAAATGACATATTAGAGTAATGTGGCGTAATAGGTTCATAGTTAGTCTTTAAAATGGTACTGTTATCTAGAAATGAGGTACTTGTATATGGAAAAGAAAGGTTGAAGGAACAAAAATGATCTTCACTTACATTCTCCCCTGAAGAGTAGTTTTGGAAGAGTCGTATGGTGTGGTTTCAAAGAATGTGACATTAAGACTAGTAAAAACATTTTTCGTAGAAGAATGATAACATTTGTATCCTTTCTGAGTAGGAGAATAGCCAATAAAAACACACTTAAAGGCTTTGGGGTCTAGTTTACCATGATCGTGTGAATGAAGTGCACAAATTCCATACAACCTAATATTTTAAGCGAAATATCCGAAATAAGATGAGAAGTCGAAAAACATTTTTTTAGATCTTTAATAGGTGTTTTGAAAGAAAGAACATGGCTAGACATTTTATTTAAAAGAAAAGCGTATGTCAATATAGCATCTCCCTATAGCATTTTTGGCATATTTGTAGTTGGGCCCAAGTAACTTTCAGGATATACATATTTTTTATATTCAATAATCCCATTTTTTGTGGAGTATAAATACATGAAGTTTGGTGAATAATGTCATAGGTTTGAAGATAATCTTTAAGGTAATTATTAACATATTCGGTACCATTATCAGCATGCAATATTTTAATTTAGGTTTGAAATTGTGTTTGAATCATAAAGTAAAAACTGATAAATACAATTCAAACATCGATTTTATCTTTTAGTAAATACACCCAACATACATGAATATTATCATCAATAAAGGTGATGAACCATTTTGCATGAATGCAGTTTGGATACCGAAATGATCCTCATAAATCGTTGTGAACTATAGTGAATTGCTTAGAACGTGTGTATTTTAACTTTGAATATGAGGTGCAATGGTGTTTGGAAAGTTCACACATTTCACATTGCAAATAAGATCATTCTTTATTTTAAATGTGACAAAACAATTGTTTTAAATACTGAAAATTTGTGTGACCCATTCTAAAATGCTATAACAAAAAATTGTTATTCATAGCGATAGATGTAGATTTATAATTTACAATTTGACAATGTTCACTTACATTAACTGTCTCAAAGTAGTAGAGTCTTTCACTCTCTTTTGCACCACGAATCGTCTTCCTGATGATAGGTCCTCAAATATACATGATGAAGAAAAAAAATTGGCAAAGTAGTTTTATGGGCTGTTAACTTATTGGTAGATAATAAATTGCATGATAACTTTGGAATATGGAGAACTGATTCAAGAATGATAGAGTAAGAAATTTTAATACTCTATTTTCTCGCAATTGGTGAAAGAGCCATCTCTAATTTTCACTTTCAAATTTCCAGTACAAGGTATATATGAAGAAAAAAAGATTATGGTTATTAGTCATATGATCTAACACACCAGAGTCAATAATCCAATGAGTAATTATTTTTAAGGTCGTATTTAAAGCAGTTAAAAAATTACTTTTTTAAGCTACGAGCAAGAAGGAATTTATTTATAAGGCTGACTCGATGTTTGAAATTTGGAAAACATCTTATAAAGTTGTTCCATTTGCTCAGGGTTAAATGTTGCACTAGAAGCGGATGGTTCATTATGAAATTTTTCATTTTGATCAATAAAGATCTAATACCCTCAATTTCTATAATTTTGTCTTGGTTTTCAATCCACTAGTTTTCCATGTAATTCTCAACATGTGTATTTTATATGACCAATTTTGGGTCTTTTTTATTGGGCCTGTCCAATACTATTTTGTGGCCCACGAGACAAGAGCCCATGTGGCTCATTTTCAACAATAAGCCTAGATTTTCCAAAAGAATTAGTTTAAGCCCTAATCCACGGCCCAATGGTTGAATCTATCCATGACCCAATAGCCCAGTAGGACAATTCAGGGCTCCATGAACCATTTTTTATCTAACCCTTTCTGTAACCCTAACGCCATATACCCATTTCCAACCCTAACACCTCCGACTAAATCTTCACTCAACATCACCCCACAATGCTTCTCCTCACAGTACACCTCCAAGAATACTTCCTTCATTGACGACAAAAGTTGTCAGTCGAGGATTCTACCTCTTATATCATCAAGGTCTCTATTGAGGCCAGCCAAAAATTCGAAGACCCTTTCATTCTCCACCTTGGTGTTGTACCTCATGTTGTCCTCTATACATTTCCACTCATCTTTGCCATTTAAATCCAACCCTTACCACAACACCACCATTTCCATATAATAATTAGTCATGTTAAGGTTCCCTTGTTTCATTTGCCAGTTATGGGTCTTAATTTCGAATATTCGAGAGATATTCCTTACTCTAGAGTAAGTCTCTCTCACTGCAATCCATACGTCTCTAGCTGTTGGGAGAAAGAGATAGAGTTTTTCCTATCAAAGGCTTCATGGAATTGACCATACAAGAGATGATCATCAAGTTTTCAACCATCTACTTCTGGAGGCTGACTAGACTCTCTGGTTTTTTAGTGTCATTGATGAGATAATTCATCTTTCATTTTCCCTCAATTATGAGCTTAATAGACTGAGTTCACTCTTGCAATTCTTCGTAATAAGTTTCTCAACGAAGAGTTGAAATGTAGAATTATTAACTCCCCCAAATGTGAGTATAACCATCTTTTCTGTCTCCTTGTTCGTATGATTAGAGGGATGAGATTCACTTGTGTTTTCCTCGGTTGACAATGAGCCTTAGTTCTAATACGTGGAATAAATAACTATCAAATATGTACACTCCTAGGATTTACATAATACACACAGAAAATTAAAATAAGAATAAAAACCTAATAAATCTAACTGACAAATAATCAACAATAACAATGCATTAAATACAATACTATCTAATAGTATTCAATTTGATATGACTACGTTAACCCTATCAGTTGAGGAATACAAAACATGTAAATGTTTTTAATATTTAATTAGCATTGAATTATACCAGTCACAATGATATTAAGCTCATAGGGTATGCTTTCGTGACAGATAAGATTGGTTTAATGTTAAATTATACGAAGGTCGTAAAACACAAATCTTATAATCGAAGCCTATAGTATGCACAATTCTTAGACGTGAAGTATTTATCTATAATTTATAAAAGATATTAAAGAACCTCAATGATGGAGAAATTATTCATTACTCTTATAACTTCAAATCATTCAAATCAATAAAATGTTGACTAGTGCATATTAAAAAGATATAAAAGGAGAACAAAAAATTGATTGATTAGGAATATACGTATTATATATTGTTGTGGGCGGAAGCAATAAATAGCGGTATATGAATATATCAAAGCAATAAAATGAACACACAGAATTTACGTGGTTTGGCAATTCGCCTAGGTCCACGGGAGGCAGCAGATATTATTTGAACTGAGTAGGAAATATACGTAATACGGTCTGATTTCCTCACTAATAATATCTCTCAAGTGTTTCCCAAAACTCACAAGTATTTTCTCTTTTTGAGTTTACTTATACTCTCTCTGATTTTTTCTGATTTTTGCCTTGTTCTTCAATGCATGAACTCTTCCCTATTTATAGATGAAGAAAGGCTCCCTTTCCCTAAAGTGTGCCATAATTTAAGCCTTAAATTAGGCCACCAATTTCCTTAAATTATGCCACTAATTTCCTTAAATCATGCCACAAATCATGCCACAAATTAGGACACTAATTTCCCTAAATTATGTCACTAATTTGTTACTTTTAGAGCCAATATTCAACAATCTCCACCTTGGCGAAAAAGTTCATAACGCTGCCTCCAAATGCGCCTTAGGCGCCCTAAGCTCGAGAGATGTTGATCAAGTTCAAGCAGTGTTGAAACTTGATCCCTGTAACCACCTTTGTAAGCATATCTGTAGGGTTATCTGCAGTTCCGACTTTTTGGAGTATAACATTCCCTTCATCAACGATTTCCCGAACAAAATGAAATCGAACATCGATGTGCTTGGTGCGACCATGATGCACTTGGTTCTTTGCCAAACAAATGGCACTGCTGTCGTCGTAGAAAACCTCCACGTTCTTCCGAACAATACCCAAATCCTTAGTCAACCCGAGAAGCCATATAGCTTCTTTGAATGCTTCTGGTATACTCTGCCTCTGTAGTAGACAAAGCTACGATTGATCGCAATGTTGATCTCGACAAAGCGGTCCTCCTGTCATTGTGAACACATAACCGGTTGTAGATCGACGCTTATCCGGATCTCGGCGTAGTCGAGAATCCACGTATCCAACTAGGTGTTTACCTTCGGTCTTGTCTCTCTCAAACTTCAAACCAATATCCACGGTACCGTAGATGTACCGTAGAATCCACTTCACTTGCTTGCCGGTGTCCTTTACCCGGATTATGCATGTGCAGGCTCACCATACTAACGGCGTGGGAAATATCGTGCGGGTGCAAACCATTGCATACATCAAGGCACCAATCGGCATTTGCATATGGAACACGTTCCATTTGCTTCTTCTCATCGGTGGTGCTAGGTGACATTAATGCACTTAATCGAAAGTGAGGAAGCCGGTGTACTTCTTGGTTTGGTTTTTCATCAATGTCAAACCTTTGTAGTACTTTCTTGAGATATTGAGTCGTGTCGAGAATATTTGTACTTGCAACTACATCTCTTGTGATTTCCATCCCAAGAATTTTCTTAGCTTCTCCAAGATCTTTCATTTCAAATTCTGAACTCAACAGAGCCTTGATACGTCGATCTCCACCTTGCTCTTAGATGCAATCAACATATCATCAACATATAAGAGCAAATAAATGAACGTACCGTCTTGGAGTTTAGAAAGTATACCTGATGATCAAAGCGACTACGTGTGTCTTGCTTCTGCGATGAAGCTATCAAAGCGCTTGGACCATTTTCGTAGCGATTGCTTCAAACCGTAAATTGACTTTCTCAGCTTGCAAGTCCAATTCTCTCGTCCTGGAATTTTAAAGCCATCCGGTTGAGACATGTAGATTTCTTCGTTCAAAGTACCATGGAGAAAAGTTGTTTTGACATTGAGTTGAGCTAACTCGAGATCAAACTGTGCTACCAAAGCCAATAGTATCCGAATAGATGAATGCTTAACAACAGGTAAGAATACCTCATTGTAGTCTATTCCTTGTTTCTGAGCATAGCCTTTTGCTACCGGTCGCTTTGTATCGATGTTGTCTTTACCGGGAGCACGCTTCCTTCGCGTAGACCCGTTTGCAACCAATAGTTTTCTTTCCTTTGGGAAGTTGAACCAAGCTCCCAAGTCGATTACGATGTAGAGACTTCATCTCTTCATCCATTGCCATTTTCCACTTCATACTATCAACTCTTTTGCACGGCCTGCAGCAAGTGCATGGGACATCATCATCGATTCAAGTGCGAATGCTACCATGTATGCGTGTATCTGGTAGGCTTCCTAATCTCCCTTCTCGGTCGAGTAGTGGCAATAGATTACGGTTCTTTGATTAATCGGTAGTGATGGTGAGAGAACCTCCACCTCAACCGAGATCTCTTCTTGATCATCAATTTCATCTTCACCACGATCGGTAATTGGTGCAATCTTTTACGGATCTTAGAAGTCTCAAGCATCGCACTTAGAAAGAGTATTTGGACTTTCATTCTCTTTCTCTGAATTTGTTTGTCTCGGCATATGATTCGTCGAATGTAACATCTCGACTTAAGACGATCTTCTTGGATTCACCACACCAAAGTCGAAATCCTTTAACTCCTTCCTTAAAGCCCAAGAAAACGACTTTCTTTGCTCTCCGATCCAGTTTGCATTCACTACCACGAAAATATGCAGGACATCCAAACATTCCCAATGAATCATAATCGATGGCAGGTTGTCCAGACCATTACCTCTTTAGGAGTTTTTCCATCTAATGCGATCGCGGGAAGTACATTGACTATATGAGTTGCATATGACAAAGCCTCAGCCCAAAATGCCTTGCTCAATTTGGAATGAGATAGCATACATCGAACTTTCTCAACCAAAGTACGATTCATTCGTTCTGCAACTCCATTCTGTTGTGGTGTACGAGGAACTGAAAAATGTTTGATTATCCCTTCATCTTGACAAACTTTAAAGAAAGGATCTGATTTATACTCGCCACCATTATCATATCTGAGCCTTTTAATCTTCCTGCCTGTCTGAGTCTCGATCATTTTCTTCCATTTAAGAAAGATATCCAGAACTTCATATTTGTGACTCATAGTGTATATCCAGACATATCTAGAGAAATCATCAATAAAAGTCACAAACCAACGTTTACCTCCAAGTGAAGCATTCTTGGAAGGTCCCCAAACATCCGTGTGAATATAATCAAGAGATCCCTTAGTACGATGAATGGCAGTGCCGAACTTGACTCTTGTTTGTTTTCCCATTACACAATGCTCGTAGAAATCAAACTTTCCAATCTTGGCACCTTTCAAAAGACCTTGCTTCATTAAGCCTTGCAAAGCCTTTTCACCGACATGCCCTAAGCACATGTGCCACAAAGTGAAGAATCATTTGCCTTTTCTTGAACTACTTGAGACAGTTGTCCTTCCCGTAGCGTACACCCATCCTAGGAAATACAAGCTTGCCTTCCGAGTACCCTTCATTGCTACAAATGCACCTCGTACAACTTTCAAGACTCCATTTTCCAATGTTACCTTGTAACCATCAGAATCTAGAACACCTAAAGAAATAAGGTTTTCTTTAGGTCGTGAATATACCTTACATTTGTAAGTCGTTTGATTGTACCATCGTGCATCTTTAGTCGTATTGTTCCGATCCTTTTGTCGACAGGCATTGTCGTTGCCCATAAGCACAACTCCTCCATCGAGCTCTTCAAAACTCGAAAACCAATGTCTGTTTGGACACGTATGATAAGAACATCCAGAATCAAGGATCCACTTATCCGAGTAGGTTTTGATGATGAAAGCGAAAAGGCCGATTCTTCATCTTCATCGGCCTTACGTGCAACATTTGCATTTGACTTGTCCTTGTTTGGACAATCTTTCTTCAGTGCCACTACGGTGACAATAGGCACACTCGTCCTTCGCAGGACGTCTTCTGGATGACTCTCCTCTGGACTTTGATCTAGATTTTCCCCTATTATTTGATCCGCCATATTTTTTGTTGTTAGTCCTACCTCTGGCTGCCGTCAATGCTTATGATATTGAGTCTCTGTGATCATGTTGATCCTTCTTCCGGTACTCGTTACTTACCAAAGCATTTGAAACATCTATGAACTTAACCTCATCCTTTCCATATAACAGGGTTGTGGTTAAATGCTCATAGCTCTCAGGTAATGAATTCAACAACAACAAAGCTTTATCTTCATCGATAATTTCAACATCTAAATTTTGCAGATCGGCCAAAATTTTATTGAAATTATCTAAGTGCTCAATCATGTAGGGTACCTTTCTTGTCTTGAAACGAAAAAGTTTCTTCTTCAAGTAGAGTCTGTTCTCAATACTTTTCGTCATGTATTTGTCCTCTAGTTTCTTCCGTAGGAAGCTGGCTACATTCTCTTTCATGACAAAGTACTTTTGATCTTTTCCTAAGCACGGTCGAATTGTGCCTGAGCTTGTCGGTTGACATAATTCCAATCTTCATTTGAATAATCTCCTGGCCTAGTCTCGAGGCTATATTAGATCCTTCTCGAACAATAGATCTAATACTTCACATTGCCACATGCCAAAGTTATTTGTCTTTGTCGAATTTCTCCACCTCAAACTTTGCGTTGGACAACATAGTTCTTCGAGTAGAACTTGGTTTGCCATAAATTCTATGGTCAACTTGTTCACCTTCTTCGATCTCTCCTTTATCGGCCATAAGTACAACCGGTAATGTAAATTTTGCACTTACAACTTAAAACAATGTTTTTCCAAATTTTATACCTTATTTGAAAAAAGCGAATCCGTAGTTGAATTTGGAATGGTCCAATTAGCTAAGAATAGATCCAACTCGGTTGAAAACGGATGAAAAAATAGACCAACTCGGTCCAAATATCACTAGTGATCGAGTTGACTCGGTCCCAACTCGGCGAGTTGACTCAATTGTGTGCAGGATTCCGGCAGCTTCCGGCGGTGATTACGATTTCCGATTTGAGCGATTCTTTCACCGTTGCGTTCGTATCGTCAAGAGCTTCGATTTGATATATAATCTTGCTATATTTGGCTCGATACCAATTTGTTGTGGGCGGAAGCAATAAATAGTGGTATATGAATATATCAAAGCAATAAAATGAACACCACGAATTTACGTGGTTCGGCAATTCGCCTAGGTCCACGGAAGGCGGTAGATATTATTTGAACCGAGTAGGAAATATACGAGAATACGATCTGATTTCCTCACTAATAATATCTCTCAAGTATTTCCCAAAACTCACAAGTATTTTCTCTCTTTGAGTTTGCTTATACTCTCTACGATTTTTATTTTTGCCTTGTTCTTCAATGCATGAACTCTTCCCTATTTATAGATGAAGAAAGGCTCCCTTTTCCTAAAGTGTGCCATAATTTAAGCCTTAAATTAGGCCACCAATTTCCTTAAATTATGCCACTAATTTCCTTAAATCATGCCACAAATCATGCCACAAATTAGGACACTAATTTCCCTAAATTATGCCACTAATTTGTTACTTTTAGAGCCAATATTCAACATATATATACTCCTATAGCAATCAATAATCTCTTTCGAAAGATGGAAAATTCAAGTAACAAACGTGTGAACTCTAAGAGCCCCTCGTCAATTTCCTTGTGTCAAAGAATTAGAATATATAATGACCACAAAAAACAATTAGTTCAAACTCTCACACTACCAGTGTTATTCGAGTTCATCAACATCTATAAAGAACGCCATGAATTTTAAGTGAATAAAAATTATTTAAGTACTTCAGCTCAACTTTTACACGACAACAATACCACAAACTCCGAACTCCCAAATCATAGTAATAGGTAGACATCAGTATCAGAGGAAATCAAATAAGAGAAAAAAAGTTATATACTCAAGCACCGTAAATTATCAATGGTTGGTGGCACCGTTGCTCCTTGCACATTGCCAGGCCTGGCAGTGAAACCCCTTCAACCTTCACTTCCAAGAACTAAAACATGGATGCGTGGTAAACAAATCGGATCCAAATAAGTACTTTTAAGGCCCCAATGCCAATTATTACCCGTATAATATGAGGTGAAGCTACAATGTACTGCCATCAATAATATCGAGAGGTTTCTAAGATAGGGAATGTCCACACATGAATATCCAAGGACGGCAGTGCATTGTAACAAGACTTGGCAAGAATTGCACCCTGCTTTCAGATGAACTACAATTGAAAGCAAGAAAACAATTTGGACCACTGGCCTCAGACGCAGTTCAAAGAAAAATGCTACCAACAGCCATTTGATGATCCTGTATCTCAACATCCCTTGCCATTTATGCATTTGTTAGAATTCCCAACAATTCACACTTTCAGGGAACAGTAGGAGCATTTTTGGAGTATCTAGCAGAAGATGCTCTCTGTACAACCCGTGGAACCTCTTGCTTCATGCGTTTATTTGACATTCCTTGCAATGACCTTTTCCCATGATCGGAGAACACAAGATTAAAAAAAAAATCAATGCATAATACAAAAATCTAATAAGCTAAAAGGAATACAAACAACCAAACAGTAAAACTAATAAAAAGGGAAAAGGTCATTGCAAGGAATGTCAAAGTCTAGGCCACGGAGTCCATTCTAAAACTTATACCTACTAGATTATACATTAGAAAATTACTAATTAAAAAAAAAGAAAAAAAAAACACATTATAGCTAAAAGAATCACATACCTTGAGGAACCTGGATGCTTTGCACCATATGTAAGACTTCCCAGGGCTATTTCAGCAGCCTGAGCAAAATCATACGTGAGCTCTTCAACATACATTTTGTGAAAAAAACATCATGGTAAAAACAAAAGGGTGTATCAAAAAGAGAACCTGTGCAGTAGCCTCATCCCATGTCAAGCCAATACCCTTCCCCGGAATCTGTCCACCAACTACTACCTGAAACAAAATGCCAAAGAAACAAAGAGTTGAGCACCTATTCCTTGTCCCCTGAGGATATAAAAGGATATAAAAGGGGACGAAACCCCAAAAAGTGAAATAAATTAATTCACTTTTGTCATAAAGTAGAAACCATACAAATGAGTTATTACCATATTTTCCTATTTCGTCTCATCTCCCTGTGAAAAATATTGCATGTCCTTTTACCAGATAAAAATTATCGATGCCAAAGATCAACTAAAAGAAAAGTTTAACAAGTCAATAATTTATCAGTGTACGCACAGGCCTAAGTCACCACACCCTCAGTAAAGCCTGATTACAACTAAGTTTTAACTTAGAAACTCATGGTTCATCACTGCAATCGGTTCTTGGTTAAAAAGAGCTAACACGAGATTTAAAAAATACCAGGAAACATTGTGCTGACATTATTCTGCAATTACCAAAATGAAATAAACATATAAATAGAATCATCAATGGCAAACCTGTGCATACACTTGATCCTTCTGTATAAATTTAGAAGTAGGTGGAGGCTGAGGTTGAAAAACTAGACCAAGACCTTCCATCATACACTGAGAAAGTGAACGCACAATTATGTAAATGAATAAGCAAACATATCTAGCAACGGCAATTAGTGATAGAAATGGGAAAATGAAAAAGAAAAAATCTGTTCATCAAAGCTTACACATTCTTTAAGTGCAGATACTGAATTCACCAATCTCTTAGCCCTCAAGTCTTTGGTCCACCAGCCTACATGGTTCTGATGCAGTTGGAAAAGGTAATGACTACTCCCACAGAAAGTCAGGTTCCTAGCAGAACCATTTTCGCCCACATAAAGAAACTTAGTTGTGTCAGCAAGTACAGATCCCAAATCCGGTTTCAAATGGGACAAATATATATCTGGAAAATTTTAGTCAAAAATTATGACCATTTGTTAAAAGAAGAGCTAGAAAGGACTAAAAAGATATGCATGCAAACTCAAACTTCCTTTATATAGTGTGAAAACAAGATGGAAACTTGTTCGTTCCTAATCTAGGAATGTGTTTTGAATTTTAATTCAAGCTCAATGATAAAAATAATACAGTATGGGACCTGCAAACTGCCTCATATACAAAAGCTCAAAGCTTTTACATGACATTTTATATACTAACACACTAGGAGTAATTTAAACAAAATGATGAATTAACGCCCATGCATGCTAGGAGTTCTACCAAACGGAAAAATATATATGCCAAGACTAAATCATATATTGAGCATGTGCTAAAATCACACTTTATCAAAAGCCAGGCGATTTTTCCTGTTCCACTGATCAATTATTTAACATGAGCCACATCAGATGTTAGAGGAAAGAAAATCCATAGCAACAATACCCATCTTGAACTTGCACATAATCCCCCTTCTGGCACATCTTCATATGCAGATATTAATTCAGAGAGCGAATTTCCTATTGCTCCACCTGATGACTGTTTCAAAAGGAAATCCCCTTCATTTCCTCGCAATTTGGAAAGCACTACATGAATCAATAGTAAGGTAGCAAATCAGACGATTATAAGTTTAATCTTTCATCTCTCTCCTATAAGAACCAAACTATCAAAACATAAGCTTCCAAGCAAATAAACATGAAAACAATGATAAATATTATGTCAGAAGGTGCTCCATAATACTGGGCACATTACAATTAACAGCTTTAGCATAACATGATCATGATTAAGACGAAAATAACATGATCATGATTAAGACAAAAATAACATGATCATGAAAAGGCCTAGTGAGTGTTAACTTAAGAGAACAAAGTACTGCAGTAAGAAATCCTACCAGCTAAGTTTTTTTAAGAGAACCATCAGCAGCCTGGCATTGAGCCTCTCTTCTTGTCCTACCAATCCCATAACCAATTTTCTCTCCAGCAAACCAAGCCTACCAAAAAAGAAGATAGGAAAAGCTAATCAAAGACTATTTTTTAAACAAAAGAAAATCAACTAACACTCGTCTCTTGTTTTTCTTTTTCTTTTATGATAATATAAACATCTGAATTTATTGAAGAAAACCATGACCCCTGCTACATAGACTCAGCACTTATGGGTTCCGCACCCATGTCGACACGACACTGGCATAGATACGAGATACGAGTCCAACACTAACACAAGTGCAAGATTTGAGCCTGATTCTTGAAAAAAAAATCTATATACAACTTTGCTTGCAGGTGAATCGGATAATCTTTCATGGCTACAAGAGCTTGCGATTTTGAAGATGAGGAAGAAAAAAAGTGGGGAAGAAGAAGAGGCACACTATTTGTAATATTATGGGTTGTTAGGGTGTATCAGGTGATCTACTTTTAATAGAGTACAGGCCTAAAATTAAATAGTTCAAGGACCACTTGCCGTTAACAAATGGGCCCATAATTGTCTAGAAAATGGGCAGCAGTTTGAACTGAGAATATTGACATAATATTGAGTTTTTTTTGGTTCTTTTTTGATCAATTTTCCCAAACTAGTAAAAATATATCTCAAAACTCATAACTTAATACCCATAAATACCAAAATGCACTTACAATATAATTCAATAAAATAAAAATAAGACATTCACAATATCCCTAACAACCACCATCATTGTTAGCGACCAACTGGATATAACCTATTACATCCACATGTATCTTTGTATGTAATATATTATATTCACTATAGTTTTAGTGACCACCGGATATAACCAGTTATATCTACCTATATCTTTGTATTTAACTTGTTATATACACCTATATCTTTATATGTAACCTGTTATATCCACTTATATTTTTATATATAACATGTTACACCTACCGTTACTCTTGTATGTAACATGTTATATGGGGTCGCCAACGGTAGCTACCGGAGCACCGGTGGGGCTGCCAACCGAGATCTGTGCGGTAGCTGACGAAGATGTGGTGGAGTCTAACCCTGATCTCATTTTATTGAAGCTATGAAAGGAGTGTCTTTGGTCTATTTATTAGGTAATTTGGTATAAAACTATAAATTTTGAGATAAGTTATTGTTAGTTAGGAAAAATTGATTAATTTATCAAAAATTAAGCTATTTAAGCCAAAAGCTGGTTTGAACTTGTTTAAAATGGGTTAAATAGATTTATAATCATAAGAAATTATATAGATAACAAAAGAAAGGAAGAAAAAATTATAATTAGACATAAAAAGTGAATTTATTATAGTTAATTTTTAAGAGGAACTATAAATAATTATTTTATATAATAATTATATGCAATGTCCAAGTATCAGTATGCACTGATTGGATACTTATTATCCGCATCCCCTTCCTTAAAATTCTATGATGTGAGGAATCCAACTTTTAGACATGCACGGGAGACCCTTCTTCCCAAGTCCATGTAACATGGACCATGACACAATCTAAAGTAAGCAGATATGCAATCTGCCAAACACCAATCAGTATATTTTAACGATAGAAAAAACCAAGGTCCAAGAAGTAAACTTAAAAGTTGAGTAAGTTTTTGACACTGTTTCGAGACAATCAAGCCAAGGCATAGCCTCACTCTGACGAGGCATAAGCCTCATTGTTCTTGTTTAAGGTAGTGACCTCAAGCTAATTTTTCATTGCCATGCTTTGAGGTAGGCCTCAGGCGAGTGTCAAAAATAGGCTTTTAGAACAATGAATAGGACAACAAATCAGCTCATAGTTAATAAACTAATTTGTTACAAGTCTAGAATTGAACTAACCTCAATGGAGAATTGCATTTCTGTACTGGCTACCAAAGTTGGCCTGAACTCTACCTGCAAGTCATTGGCTAGATGTATTATTTCTTCCTTATTTACTCCTTTTATTCTTTTTCTGCTTAGTGGAGCTTAAAACTTTGAGTAATAAATCAACTTTCCCAGAGCCTAATACAAATATTGCAATTACCTTGGCTTCAAACTTCATGGCAATTTCTTGCAAAACTCCAGCTGAGGTTTCTGCATCTGATACAGCTTGTCCAGATTCAAAGTCAGTATCCCTGTTGCTTAGAGAGGTTTGGACCAAGGGAATTTCCTTGCCTATAAAAAGGTGTATCATAAGATGTAAAACAATGAGATTCTTAACTGCAGGAACAAAAAAAAAACATCATTTGAACTTGCATAAAACACAGAGCTCTAAAATATTCATATTAATACTTTTGTACTTGATGTCATTCAAGAAAATCAGTCACAAATTTGATCCAAATGGGAATTAAGTAGTATGACCACCATATCACATATCAGCAGACCTCCGAAGGTCCTCTCTCCAAGTTTTTGACATGATAACAATGTTTCAAAGCAAATATCATGCCGCTGGTGAGAGTAACTTAAACATCCAAGCATATAAAACGGTCAGTGCCACCATTCCTAGGATCGCATAAGGCACATCCAGAACTTCAGTTATGTGTCATAGCTCACCTGAGAAAGATAGGTAAGGCACTGGACGGTCTAACCTTATGCGATCATCTCTTTGAAAGGTCTGCAATAATATAAATCGACTAATAAATTAGTCAAAAGTAACTCCAATGCTTAGCATAAAACAGAAGAATAGAAATCAGACCAAACACTACTACCACTTACCTCTTCTGGTAATTTTTGATTTTCTTGAAGATTTCTATCAGATGGAATTGGACTCTCAACCTTGGGAAAAAAGAAAGTCTGAAGAGGTCGATGCTTCTCAAAATGTATTGGTTTTGAATCTAAAGAAAATTCTTTGGACGCTACCGGACCCAATTGTCTCGGGTTCATCTCTTCCTCGGCCGGGAACCAGCTTCCATGTGGTACAGATACTTGTTTTGGAGGTCTCACCGGAAACGGAAGTTCACATGATATCTGCAACCTCATGTCTTGCCCATGTTGTAAAATTAGAAGTCTCCTTCTTGTATCAGGATCTAATTCTGATTCCGGTACTTCACCCTGTTATGATTGATTAAAAATAATATTAGGTTTGTTAGTCAAAATAGGAGGTGCCTAATTTAGAAGAAATTTCATGGAAGTGGCTTACCATATTGTCAAAGATAGAGGTGCCTAACCTTGTTTGAATAAAGAATAGGAAAGTTAGGTAGCCTAATTTTGTTGAATGAAGAAATGTTTGGCATATGAAATGAGAACTTGAAGGCTATAAATATGGCTTCATTTCTTCATTAATAATCATCCCAAAAATAGAGAAAAGCTTGTATGAGAAGTTCTTGAGTGAGAGAATTTTGTGGGAAAATTCTCTTGGGCTTGTAATTGCTCTTGTCTTTTGGGTGTGTGAGAAAATTACTGAGAGTGTGGTTGTAACAATTTTCCACATAGTGAATTTTTCTCTGGTTGTCTTTTGACAACGAAAGTGGTTTTTCTCTAATTTGGAGTTTCCACTATAATTCTTGTGTTGTGTATTATCTATTTCTCTGTTATTTGATATTCTTCAAAGGAAGATCTTGGGAGGGAGAATTTGTGATTATACCATTTTATCCAAATTTCCTAACACACCCTCCTCTCTAGCTGGTGAACTTTGCAGACTTGACTCCACAAGACCAGCAAGACCAAAAGGTTTAACCACTGAGGCAACCCAAGAAAGCTGTAAATTAGGAAAAGGCATCATTGACGCCGGAGATATTGGTAACTGTATAGAAGAAGATGCCATTGTATGCAGAAGGGGAAGGCCAAGTTTTGGATCAAGATTAGTAACAGATGAAGATACTGCTGAAGCAGCTGACATTGCCTCCTATATATCAAAGGAACAATTGGATTAAAAATAGAAAAAAGTGTCACATGACTCCTTAAATTAAGCTATTTGTGTGGTTTCGTCTGTAGATTAGAAATGGTGCATTTAGTCCCCTATGAAAAAAAGGGAATCATTTTGTAATTTTAATATTATTATTTTTTTGTCAAGTAATTAAAAGATATTGAACATGAGTCTTTATTGATAATAAAGTAACAATTAATATGATTTTTCACAAAATATTCGTTTTAATAACTATTGATTCCCACTATTTTAGAGGGGTGTATTCAATTAAGAGTTTTAATGATTTTTATGGGATTTTAAAATCCATGAATATTCTGATAGGATTTTTAATGACTCTCTAAAAGTTTAGATATATTTAATTAGGATTTTATAAAAGTCTTTAAAAATCTATAAAAATTTAAGCATATTCAATTAAAATTTTATAGAAAATTTTAAAAATCTAAATATACCCAAAAAGTTGCTGATTTTAGAAGATTTTCAAACTGACAAATTTTTATGGATATTAATGGACTTTTTAATTAAACTTTTTGTAAGAAAATATCTACTCATTATGTTCACCACCTCAAAGATTTCCAAGGATTTATATGAATTTTTATTTTTATCTTTTCTCTCCAATACTCTCCTTATTTCTTATTATCGATTCAACTAATCAATATAAAATCCATAAAAATCTATAAAATAAAATTCATTACAATACACAAGACTCCATTAAAATCTATCAAAAGTCTTTAAAAGTTAATAAAAATCTTTCAAATTTATAACTCTGTAAAAATCTATCAAAATCATAATTGAATATAGGATCTTATTGTAGTATTCTATTAATTTTAATTTTTAAAAATTTAAATATATTTTAATAACATTCTATTAGAATATTATTATTTTTGATGTTTTCTTAAATAATTTCATATTAAGTTTCACTTTTATCTTGTTAAAGACTCGTATTTTAATTGTAATTTGATCACTTAATAAAAAAAATTAATAAAAAATCATTAAAATAATATAATTTATCCTTTATTAACCCTTTTTTCAAATGAATTCAACGCACTAAAGGTCACATTTTAAAAAAAATGCATTTTAATTTCATAATTTTTGAACCAAACACTACTAATATTGTTATTATGAAAAGTGAATACATCTAATCTTATAATTATTAAAAATGAGCACTTCCAAATCCATCAAGGGGATCAATATTTACACTAAAGTACTTAACTTCCACAATTAACTTTCACAAAAAACAAGAATAAAATACATTTTTGCACATAATAACAGAACTAGTAAGACTTTTCTCCCTTTTCCAAATAAGGGAACTAAATGGCATCCCTTCAAATCTAAGGGACTAAACAATACCAATCAACTAATCTTAAATTTGTTTGGCACCCCACCCTTAAAAATATAACTCATTTTGCCTATATATCTATAAGGATAACAAAAATGACTACAAAACCAAAGACTAGTCATCGCTTTTCTTAATTAGAATGGATCCATGTAAAATACTACATACGTGCATGAATTTAGGAACACGACCTCAATAACTACCTTCAATCTCCTTTCGACCTCAACATCTGCCATCCCATCAAAAGGAAAATAAGCTTGTTTCCATTTGAAGTGGAACCACCATCCTGAATGATGCAGAGAAATCACATCATCTTCACATGATAATTCTTGGACAAAGTGAAGTTGCAAGGAATTCAAGTGCAATCCTAAGTATTCTAAACTCCACTTTTTATAGTTACATATTTAAATTTTCATCCAAAAACAAGTATAAGACAAAATGGAAAAGAAAAGAATGCCCAAACTAACCTCAGAAACAAGATAGTTGCTCACATTAGGAGGAGAGGGAATATCTTTACTATCATCTTTGTATGAAATTTCAGGAATCTTTTCTAGAATGCCATCATCAAATTCTCTGAGATCATATCATTACCAAAAGAATTGTGCATGCATTAGAATGTTATTCATGGCTAAAAACTTATAAAAACAGATTGCTATAAGAGAAACATTATCGTGTGAATAAACTGGAAACTCACTTGGAACTTTATATCATTCTTACTTGAAAAAACCCTCTGACATTGCAAGCAACATTCCTTGCAATGCACAACACAGGAAAAGTATTGTTTGCCTACAAAATTAGGAGTCATGCAGCATGTCACTGAAAGTAATACATGTGTTTCTGCAGATGATGCAGCATCAAAAGAATACAATGTTGAGTAAAATTTAGAATACACAACTCTAAATTTACTAATATTAGATCCAATCAAGTAAACAAACTACTTGTATTATACTCACTATAACACCTTTCAAAGGCAACTCACAAATTAAAGAGAAATACAAACACTCAAAGAAAAAGCTCTTAGCTCACACTCAAACTAAGAATACAAAGACTTATTTGTTTTTGATGGAATGATTAAACCAAATGTAAGGTAGGCTATTTATAGTCCTCACCATGCAATCTACACCACACAAATATAAAACTAATAAATAATCCTAGTCACACAAATCTTATCTACACACTTCTTTTTTCTACAACCTTCAACCACTTTATTTATTTTTACAACCTTCAACCACTTCATTTATTTCTACATTCTTCAACTACTTCATTTATTTCTTTACATCCTTCAACCACTTCATTTATTTCTCTACCTCTTCAACCATTTCATTTATTTCTCTACATCTTTAATTATTATGTTGGTGTTAATTTCAACATACAATCACGTTAAAAAAGTCATACCTCAGCTTGAGGAGCATAGTACAGAGCAAATCCAGCAACAACATGCACCCTGGGTTGATCTTTTTCATCCCACACTTTCAAAAGATCATCAATAACCAATTCCATCTTTGGGTGGCACATGCCATCTTGAAAAACATTGAATAATGACTTCTTCAGACCTGTAAATGTATCAAGTATGATAAGTAGCAGAAAAAGAAGTTAACCTTTTCATGCATGAGAAAATACTAAAAACCCTGTGGCATTTCAAAGGTTTATGATGCAACTCACCGGATTTGACACAGACAATTTGATCTAGCAATTCCTTTGCGATTATCAAATTTGACTCTGGATCAAGAAGCCTCCACATTTCTAGAGCATAATCCCTTTCAGCCATTGTGCAAACATATACCTCAAAGCATTTTCGCCCCCTCCCAGTCAAGTAATTCCTAAGATTCTTCCACGCTAGTCTCAACCCCACTAGAACACTTGTATCACGAATCTACAGCAATGCAGGTTTAATATAACTACAAGAACTTAACAATTTTACAGCATGGTATCATACAAAGATAATATTGCAGAATGTGTATAAAGCATCTGCACCAATACAAGCCAGAAAGTTGTAGAAGTATCTGAAGGTGATCCAGAATATTATCCACTAAGCAACTGGTTAAACCAATAACTGCTTCAAAATATACTGATGCAAACCTGTGGATCAATACGAGTCAGAATGATATTTTTCTCACGCAACCTTGCTAGTGGTCGAACAATAGATTGATGGTTGTCAGACATGGCGAGAACCACTTCCAATTGAATTTTGATCACCCTCCCATTTTCAACAACCTGATCGTTTTCTGCATACTGCTTCAAAATAGTCTTGTCATCTTGGTAGCATTTGACCTCTGCCAACATGCCGGAAATACGTTGTGGGTCCACCTCACTGCGTATTTTACGCTGTAGAGCCTCGATTCTATCCTCAAATGACCTCATGGTGTTAGCGACTATGAGTGTTTCATCCAGATCAAATATGATTCCAAGACATCTGAGGTTGAGCATTACAAGACAGGACTGGTAAAGTCCTGGAGCAACCTTGAATCCCCAGAAACATGGATACTGTCTCTCACTGTTCCGGGAAAACAGCAACCAAATGAAGTTCCTCCCTCAGTAGTGGCATTACTGCAGTCTTCAAATCCAAACTTGAGAAGCATTTTCAAGGGATGAACAAAGCATATTGGAAAGTAGAAGACAACTTAAAATTATGTATTTGTGCAGTTTACTTTAATATCAATAGAATAAAAATTATACGTTAGAATAAAGGGTAGCAATGGTCTATTTATTATAACCAAAGTATACAAAATTTTACTAACTTTCAAGTGTGATATTATAAGTCCACTAACTATTGAAAAGTTACCAAAAATCCAAAACTTCAAAAAAAAATGACATAAATAGAACATGTAAACACATATATTCGTATTTTTTAAATTGTTATGTATTCTTAAATCATTTGTTATGTCTTCACACCTATCCAAATTCATGTGTATTTACGTGTTTTATTTATGACATTTTTTTTTTTAATTTTTGGACTTCTATTCTATTTTTTAAACTTGTAATACCCCACCCAAAAATTAGTAGAATTTCGTACACTTTAAGTATAGTTAATAGACCGTTAGTATCTTTTTTCCAATATGTTATTTGAATTCATAAAGCAACTAAGCAATTGCCTAAAGGCATTAATCGGGTGCAATGTTACTCTTTACGTCCTTAGGACAGTACCTGCAATTTTAAGAAAATGGTAGAAAGTACTTTGTTTTAGAAATTTTACTGGTAACTATAACCATAACATTAGCAGGTCTTACAGTTCTCAATTCATTCAGTCTTCAGGTTTCAATTCTGAAGTAAAATTCACAAATAATATCATTCAGATAAATGGTCTCAAGATTAAGAGTCAAAATCCATTATTTCCCTAAGAAATTAGGGTTCCAAAGTCAGCAATAAAACTAATTTATTTTCATATACTAATTTAACTGCAGGGTTCAACTAAAATTCAAGTTTTTTTTCTCATCTAATTTTATTTTTCTAGTTGTTACTTTCTTTTCTGGTTTGAATTAGGTTCCTTATGAGTTGCGTTATACCTTGTTCTCCGTGATACACGAGGAGTGCAATAAAAAGAGCGGTGTGTCCTGTGAATGTGAAGTCTTTGACTCCATTTTGAAGCAAATATCACAAGAAGTAATGGTATGAAGCACTGCTAGTGGTGGACATCTTTCACTCGGTTGAGAAAAATGACTTATTCTGATTTCCTTCATCTCATCGATAAACTTTCTGTTGTAGGTGTAGTTCTCTCCAGGGTATATCTCTACCTCGCCAAGGTAATCCTCCCCTTTATATACCACCGCCTTATACATTTTTCTCACCAACCAAACATCCTCAGATTCCTCATCAATTCCAATTTCTTATAAATTTCCACATGACAGTTTTTTTTTTCCAAATAAAAAGATTTTCCTGAATTTGTAAAGTTCCTTTCTAAATGGTTAATTTCCACATGACAAAGTTTTTTTTTCTTTTAAAATAAAAAGATTTTCATGAATTCGCAAAGGTTCCTTTACAAGTGGTCATCATCATCAACAAAAATCGTTATAAATTTCATCAAATTTGTTGCCTTTAAATCCTTGATCCGTGATAGTGAAAGAACATTAAAAAAAAGTAGGATTTTTTATCGGAAAGTTTTAGACCCGTATAAATATAAATGATATCCAAATCCTAAACTATAAATTGGTATATTTGATTTGTGTTTGTTTATTCATGTTATAAGAAGAAGGAGATAAAAAATTGGTATTAAAAAAGAGAATACTTAATTTTATGGGAGATTTTTATTTATCATTTTGAATTGTTTTTGATATTTAAGATAGTCGAATTGTTTTTAATTTTTATAATTTGTTTAATTTTTTTTTTAAACATTCTTCATTTTTTTTATTAATACGTTGAGTAATTATAAACAATGAATTCTTTGAGATAATTTATTTATTTGTTGATGTTTTTATTTTGTAACGTAAACAAGAGCCGTGAAGACAATTCATTAGATAATAGAATAGTTTTTTATGTAAATTTTTTTTTTTTAGTGTTATAAGTTCGGGATCTATGTAAATTATTTGCTTATCATACCAATATATTAAAAGTGAAAATTGTAATTTGTATCTAAAATATTTAGATATAATTGTAATTTTTACGTGTATCTTAAAAGAATATTTTTCGAATATATATTTGTTTCGGTGCACGTTAGACGACATGTTAGACTCATAAAAATAATATGAGAATAGACTATTCAATCAATTGAACAATGATTAGATTGATCGAGTTATATTACTTATTGAATTAATTTTTTATGTGATTAGATCGATCGAAATTGATGACTAGATCAATCCATTTTTTTAATAATTAATTAATTGATACACTGGATCGATCGAGAGAACATTCGACAGATTGAACTTTGTACTTGATTGAGTAGTTCATTGTTGCTTTGATTTTAAAACTTATTTCTAATATGAATTAGATTATCTTTTTATTATATTTTTTTTATTCCTTAAAACTCATTTAATTGATTTTATAGACATGATAGTAATTTTACTTTGACTTAAAGTATTTCAAAATATTCTATAAATATAAATCTAAACACACAATTAAAATTAACAACACAAGAGCTTAATTGTGCTTATTTTCTTCATTTTTTCTTCTCTCTCTTATTTTGCTAAAAAATTTCAAGTAGACTTTTTCATTAAGTTAATTTATTAAACATTTGTGGTTGTATTTGATAGATTAACAAGCCTATAATGATAATTGTGTTATTATGTGTTTTAACGTATTATTCTAGAGCTGTTAATTGTTTTCGATTTATCTGATATATTATTTAAATCAATTAATTAGGGTTGTTCATTATTGAATCTACTCTAGGACACACACTTACACTTGTGTTTATGTACTAATTTTTCAGGTGATAGTAATGCAGGTTCGATTAACTTATGGGGCTCGAGTTTTTCATAACGTTGGTCTAGATCAGAATGCATTTCTTGTAGAGATTATGATGAAAGTAACAACTTGTAAATAAGTTACGTGGGGGCATTACTTGGGTGGGCAATTTGAGTCCTAGTTTTGTAATTGAATATTTATTTTTCATAGTGGATAGTTAGTTGGTCTAGTGGATCGATGGTTTTTCTATTAAGTCATTGGTGTGGCCTAAGTTATTTTCACCTAAAAATCTCGTGTGTTAATTTTTATTTTTCGTATTACTTTATTTACACGTGATTGCATACTTAACAGCTTACGAAATTTTAATTTGTCATAATTTCGGTGATATTCGACTAATTAGATAATTAGATAATTAGATCCATAACTAAATAAATAAACTTTCAGGTTCCATTTAGTTTAAAGAGATACTACAAAATTAATAAACCCTTAATTTCTATATTTCTAAAAGAAAAAATGATAATAATGGTCTACTAACTATGATCAAAATGTATAAAAGTTTGCTAACTTTTGGATGGGATACTACATTATGTGAATCCATAACCATTGCAATGTCCAAGTGATCCAACTATAGATTCCAAGTCTAAGCCACTAAAGAAAGCACTAAAAGGTGCCACAAAAAGAACATGCTAAGGACCAGGCATAGAAATAAGAGTGATGATTCCAAAAAGTGAAGGTTCATTGTGGCATGACTTATTGTGCACCATGGCATGAAGCTCTCAGATGAATTATAGGAAGAGAAGGCTTGTCGCATCATTATTTAATGTGCATCGTGGCATGGCACTCTTGGGTTTTCTATGTCTCAATGTGCATTATGGCATTAATTAATGTACACTGTGTCACGACATGAGTTAATGTACACCGTAACATGTACACCTAATTTTTTATTTCTGTTATTTTAACTTGTTTAACTTTTTTAATTTCTTTAGAGTTTTTGGTTTATATATATATATAGACATCCATCCTATATAATAACATAGTTATATATTATTTTGATATTAATTAAAATTGAGAGTTTTTTAATTTTTTTTTTCCTTTTCAAATCGATTTATCAAATAATTTGTAACTTTTGTGGCGTTTTATTATCATTGAATCTTTAGTGCATAATATTTGCATAGTCAATATACCGTTACAATTTGAATATTAGATTTTTTGGGATCATTTTAACTTATCATTGGATCTTAAGATAAAAATTTCTCTTTTTTTAAATAAAAAATATGTAGTTATTTAAATAAACAAAAAAAAAATTAGGGTTGATTGGGTAGATGGTAAATTGGTCGTAGATAGTTTATAAGCTATGTATGTTAAAGCAAAAGTAGTCTATGTCCATTTTTTTAGCAGTTTGGAAGTGAATTGAACTCAAGCGAAGAAATTATAATTCACTTGTATGTACCTAAACACGTAATGTTCATTTATCAATTCAAAAGTCATATTATGCCTTTATTTATGTGCCCAACAAGCCTCCTTGTTTAATCAATTAGTGTCATTTAATATCATTGTTTAAAAAAAAATGTTTCCAGATCTCTTTATTATAAAAAAAGGTTATTAAATGATAATTTAACTTTACAACATAATATTTTATTATATAAATATAATAAAAAATATTTTACAGGCACTAATTAGCACATTAATTGTATACGATGAATATATAAGTATACGTATCGTAACAAATAATATAATGATAATAAAATATCGTTTTCATGGAAACTATGCTATTAAAAACTAATTTTTATAAAAAAAATAAAAATCAATTTTTTATATTTTTATATTTTAAGAAAACAAAATTAAAATAAATAATAATAATTAATTAACTCAGAATTGACAACTAAGAGAATATATAAGAAAATATCTATGAATATTTAATCCCTTAATTTTAAACATGAGAATCACTAAAATTTTCTCAATATAATTATTAATTAATCACATGATCAATTGAATATAACATAGCATGTATTCATCTCTTAAGTAAAATACACACTATATAATAATTAATTTAATCACATTCTCATGCAAGTTAAATTGCATATTACTCGTTAAGTTCATCAATTATGGATCACATACATAAGAATCATACATCTATGCCTAGAAACTATACATGTTATTTAATCAAGACAAATAATTAAATAATTTTCTCAAATCTATTTAATTACCCTAATAGATAAATTGTTGGCCAAACAATTAATAATATAAAAATCAGATTAAATTATATACTTAAAGTGAAATCATAAAATACTAGATCATCATATGGTGAAAATTTAGTTCATAAGATCTCTAGATTAATAAATTAACTAGACATAATTTTGTTCATAAAACTCATATTTTCATAAAGAAAGACATAAAAATTGATAAAGAAAATGAAAGAAAAAGAAATAAAATTAATTTTTTGAATTGTAGTACTAATTTCTTCTTGAATCTCCAAAAATTTGTATCTCTTTTTGAATTTATGTATTTTCTCTTTTCTTAGCTAAAAAAATTAATAAAATTGATGTTAATTATGGCTCCTTAGGGTTTATAGAGGATTAGAGGCTTAAATATAGCTTAGGTGAAATCTAGATCGTCAGATTAGCTTCAAATTAAGGGATGAGATCAAAACAAGCAAAATTAACAACGCCAACCAATAACAATGTGATACGTGACATACAGAATTTACTAGGAGAATCAAAACGTGATGCATGGTAGAGGAGACTGGTTCGAGTGGAATGGATGGACAAATTAGGTGAAGACGCATGACAAGCTTGTTAACCAAGCACCGAACTCAGATTAAACGTTGTGTTGACATGTGGCATAGTACTACATCACACTGCACATGAGGCGATCTACAATCAGTCATCTCTACTGGCAAGATGTCTGCGTGGCTTGTCCAGTCAGCTCTTGTGCTTGCCAAAAAATCCCAAAAGATTCCAAAAATTATATTTTCACCCCTTTTTACTAGAAAATTCATATTTTAATATTTTTAGCTACAAAAATACTACTTATTAAATAAAATGAACAAATATTAAGTAAAAAATACACTGATGGCTCTACTTTTATAAAGTTATCACACACGGATCATTTAAAGAAGTTACATCCATCTCCAATCACTTTCTACTTATTACGTCCAAATTTTCATTAGTCAATTTAATTATATTAGATCAATTTTTCTTTTTTTCTAGTTAACCTTTTTCTCTCCTCTATATGGTCTCTAAATGCTATTCTAACTAAGAAATCTAAGTTAGTTTTATTGTTTGGTCACATTCAATATCAGTAATAATATTCATTATCAAAATACTTGAAACTTGTATTATATTATAATTGAGAAAAAGTTTAAATATCTATTTATTCAAAAATAATTATAAAATGCTTTACATAACTAAGATTCAAAAACAATAAGCTTAAGACTAATAACATATCTAATTATATTTTCACTAAAAAAATCCAATGTAATGAATAAAGTTCATAAATGTAACAAACTAATTATGTAATCACAATAATAGATCTCCAATATTGTTCATTGGTTGGGTTGCTAAATTTGTTCTCGTACTTCGGTGTGAGCTTATGGTTAACCATGCCTAATCATTTTAGTTATATTTTTTCTTTTTATTAGTAGAAATTAAGATTTATTTTTCATATTAAACCAACAATATGAAAATAAATACAATAGTGTTTAGGTTCCCAATAGACCTCATCTAGATTACAACTAGTATCAAAAATAAGATTCATATACCTAAGATTGATTATTGACACCGGCTTGAGTTCACTTTCTACAATTTGTCTTAATAGCAAAAATGGTCATTCAAGTCTCTTTGTTAAGACCATTGGTGTCACTTAGTATCCTTGTTTACGAAAGATTCTTTTAAATCACTTTGTTTATGAAAAAAAATGTCATTGAAGGACAACTTTACTTATTTTAGGAATATTTTATTATTAAAATTGTAAAATATATATCACATAATAAAAATGTAAGATTAATTAAGGGTAAAAAAGGGATTACAATAAAAGTATATATTTTGGGGAAAAAATAATTACATAACTAACAAAATTACTAAAAATAATATCCCTAAAATTTATAACAACAAAAATATTACTCTAATAATATTAAATAGGGTTTAATTAGACAGTGTTCAACATTAACATTGAATGGGCTTAAGTTAATGGTCGTATTTCAATTTGAATGGCATTTAAAATGAAATAACATGCTAGACATTTTTTAATAGTGAAAATATATGAGGTGAACATAATGAAAACTATTGTTATTTTTCCAACCAACTATCTCATTTTTTGTGTCCTCGTTCAATTCTCAAATGAAAACCTAAAATTAAGAACACATTGTTAACTCATTATGTTAATCTCATTATCTTGTTACTAAATATTTCTAATAATTTGAATTTCATTATTTACTAGCCCTATAATTTAACCGGTGCTATCAAGTCAAATTGTTCTGGTTAATTTTTTACAAAGGGACCTAAAAACCTTTTCTTTTACAAACAAATAGAGCTAAAAACTCTTTTTTTTTTAAACAAGGGTAATAAGTGGCTCCAAAACCTAAAATTAAGAACACATTGTTAACTCATTATGTTAATCTCATTATCTTGTTACTAAATATTTCTAATAATTTGAATTTCATTATTTACTAGCCCTATAATTTAATTGGTGCCATCAAGTCAAATTGTTCTGGTTAATTTTTTACAAAGGGACCTAAAAACCTTTTCTTTTACAAACAAATAGAGCTAAAAACTCTTTTTTTTTGTAAACAAGGGTAATAAGTGGCTCCAATGACCTTAACGAGATGATTATTTTGGCTCTTCATCCTAATATGTACTATAAATATTAAATACTAAAGGTAATGTAAAGATGTACTATTATCTAAGCATTAATTAAGTTGTCTTTATTGCATCTAAATTTTTCATTTTACATCATTTTTCAAGAGTAAGGAATTTTTATTGTAATGTTTTCTTTTATCAATAATTAATCTCACTTTTATCATGTAAAATGTTTTTCATAATTTTAATAATAAAATATTCATGAAAAAGTTAAGTTTTTCTTGAATGACTCATTTTTTATTAAAAAAAACTAAAAATACCTTTTATAAATAAGAATATTAAATGATAACAATAACCTAAACAAGAGACCAGAGTGTCCTTACTTCTTGTGCATTAGCTATTAGTTAAGCAAACGAAAAAAAAGCTTTACAAATTACACAAAGTGGAAACTAACGATCTAATATAACATATTTTTTACTACTACTCAATTGTTAACCTAAATTTCTATATAGTACTATTTTAGAGCAATTTTTTATTATACATTTTTACCCATAATTACTTTTATTCGTCTTTTGTTGCTACATAGTCTAGATCATTTGTTTCCCTCATATACCACCTTTTTCTCTCTCCCTTCTATTTAGATCTTTTTGTCGACTTTTTTTACCTCGGTGTTGATCATTATCACTGGTGATAATCACTGTTGGTAGTTTTGGCAATAAAAACTCCATGTGAATAGCCACTTTTCATAGTTTCCATAGCAAAAACTCCATTAGTTTCTCTCTCTCTTTCTTTTCCTTTTCATTGGCTACGCATGCGTCAATGTTAGCCTTCATTTCTTCATCACTTCTTCTGTTTCTCATATTTGTTTGGATGATCTGATTAAGTAGATGGGAAAAAAGCACATAGCTTGAAATTTGATGCATTAATGAAATAATTGCATATGGATGAATTAAACTTTTGTCCCAAATAAGCAACATTGACCTTCAAGTGGGTGTATATACCGACCCATAGAATTTTTGCTCTATTCTAACTCAAACAATAACACTTGAAAACATGAATTAAGTTGACATATATAATCAAAAACTCAATAGACCATATCAACAACCAGCATATAAGAAAGAATAATATGCGATAAACATACTAATGATAGTGTGTCTCACAGGCTACTATTCAGGATAATGACGTGCAATAGACAAGTAAAAACACAGCATGGGAACCAAGTAAACATACAATAAAAGGTATAAAATATTTCCAATCATTTCAAGTATTTTTATGTGTAAACATATTTAGTAAATAGTGATTGTATTCTTACAACATTATAATATACATAACATAATACATAACGTGGGTGAGTCACATAGGATCCAACACCAATATAGAAACATCAATGGGTTCCACAACAACCACTGATAACAAGCAATTTACTAAGAAACAATACTTTATAACAAATAGAAATATAAAAACAAATACATATATCAATTAGAGAACCTGCTCTAACCATGTCAAATTGTAAAATATTGTCAACATTGCACCTAATCTAAGTAGATCCAAACTCATCCCCAAATCTCCATCACCATGTAATGTGATCAACTATTGATGGGTGAACCCTTTATCATGCAAACACATGGGTTTTTCATCGATGGACTCTAAAGTTGTCATCACATAGACTTATCACCTATAAGAACCATATTAACTTTTCAATACCCAATCGACACAAAGTATACCAACATTAAGTTGTCACCACATAGATTTCTCACCTATAGGAATTGTTGTGATCTAACAACACCCAACTGACAGACAAAAAACTGATTTTATTTAAAACTACTGAAAATAGTGTGGTTCTTCACTAGTCAACTATGCATTTTATCTCTCAAGAAATCCTCACTCAATCTCAAATTATTGACTTACCCTCGTATTTGAAAATATAAGAGAGATAGTCATCTTTGATGTCCTATCTCTTACAAAAGAACATATTGCTTCTTGGACCTAATCTTTAGAAGAAAAAAGAACAAATAAAGGACCAAGGAAGCTTGGAAACAAGGTTAGAGCTTCCCCCAAATTTTGACAAAGACAAAACAAGGGAAATAGTGGTTTTATAATAAAAAAAATAGCAACTCATATCAACCTCCTGACCGACCTCTTGCTGACCACTCAATAAAGTCCATAATTGCCAAAGGAACTCACATATGCAACTTGATAAACCTAAAGTACAAGAAAGTGGCTCACAAGAAGTAAGAGCATTGGAGGTACAAAATTAGATTGGAGCTAATATGGAAACAAAAATCAAAAGAATTATGGTGTAAAATTTTTTATAGAAACAAGTTTTTTCACTTATCCACTGTGAATAGAAGTAAGAGAAATATGGTTATAGCTCTAAAGGATAACCAACATCGATGGTTTATGTAACAGCTTTCTAAATATAGTTTATGCAATAGTTTTAAAGTTCTTCTTTAAAATTGAGAGTTGAACAAGTGTAGTTTATGTACTAGTTTTAATGTTGTTTCAGAAACAAAAACGATATTTGAGGTAAATTTAAATGTATTATTTTCATATTAACTTTATATATTGTTTTATATGCTATGTTTAATTTACTGATTGTTGATTAAATTAAGCATGACCAGCTAAAAATAGTATAGGATATGAGTAATGTTGTTATACTTGTGAAATATTAAAATAGGTAAAATATTTTTTTAAATTAAGTTTTATTTATTCATCAAGATTTAAATGAAGTTTGTCAAAGAAAAATGTATTATCGAAGTATTTTTATGATAAACATGGGAGTTAGATTTAAGATTCAATTATCTGAATCTGATTTAGAGTAATACTCTTAGATGTTAAATGTAATTATCAAAATCTTATTTGCAGTCATGCTCTATTTTAAAGATTTTTAGAAGTACTATTTAAAAATATATTGACTAAATATTTTTATTAATAGTTTTAAAACCTAAAAGTTAGTTTCTATATACTTAAATCACTAATCTAACTTTGACATCTTGATGAAAGTTTAAATAGTCGGCCTGACCAAAGGTAGCACATTAAATGGTCTATTAATTTTACAGAAAATAAGTATAATTTAATTAAAGTTTAAATTATAGGTCCAACTAAAGATGGCAAGTTAAAATTTAAGTAACAAAGAAAATGATCTCTACCTTAGGATGTTTTCATACATAAAAAAAGAATTAATAATCTTAATTCATATTTTTAATAACCACCTTAATGTTAAGAAAGTATAATTAACTAATTAATATATCTCATAAATTCTTTACTGAATATAAATGTTTATTTGCCAATTGTTTTATTCAATCTATCCTTTATTTTATGTTGTTAGTCTAGAATTTATCAAACTAAACATTGTTATAGGATGTTTAGGTTTTTATTTTGGTTTTTAAGAATATATTGAATTATTTAAAAACCATGTGGTTTCTCTTTAGACCGACCTTGAAAGTATATTTATCATTTTTTATAAGTAATTCATATATTTACGAGCCATTTATAAAAATATACTTAATTTTGGCACATCAATTTTTTGACGATGTTGTAGGGGAATTGGTAATAACTTCAAAAACTTGCTAAAATTTTGTATTATCAAGTTTTTGGCACTACTGGCAAGAAAGAATAGCATTTTTAAATTTTTTAAAACTTTTTGTGTTATAAATATTGTGCTTTTTATTTAAAATTTTAAAATATCTAAGTTATTAATAAATTTTAGATATTTTAAATTTTAAATTTTCTTTTAAAAATAATAATTATTTTTATTTATTTGAAAAATTCTTTTACTTTTATTTTAAATTTATTTATTTACTAATTCTTTTATTTCTTTTACATTATGTTTAGAATTTTTGTGTACTAAATTATTTCTTATATAACTTATTTTACTAACTTATGTATCATTATATTATTTTAATTACTATATGCTTAATATTTCTATGTACAAACATATAATATTTCACGTACTTGTATATTTATTTTATCTTTTTTTATTTTTTCTACTTGATAGGTAATTTTAATTTTTGTTTTTATAAGTATGCGAGATAGAAATTCCTTAGGATATCCTCTTATACCTTATAAATATAATACAAATAGACCTAATAGATTATCAAGAAGGATAAACTTTGAGGTCTCATATCCTTTAGTTGGACAAATCTTAAAACTACACATTGATCCTCCACTTGAACCAATAAAAATGGGGAAAAATCCACCACTTAGGGAAACCACTATGAAGGAATATGCAAGTCCAATAATTGGTACTATTACTACCTAAATCCAATTGGGTGAGGATATTCGAAATTATGAATTAAGAAATATTCATTTTTTTATGTTACCTTCCTTCAATGGACCACCTAATAAAGGCTCATTATCTTTCATTAAGGACTTCTACACAATAGTCCACACATTCCTCATCAATGTACTCATTGGTGACCAATCCAGAATGTGGTGTTTCCTTTACACCCTTAAAGACAGGACCAAGGCTTAGTTAATGTCACTCCCTTAGGTTCCTTGATGAGTTGGGAGGATGTTTATAGTAGTTTATAGGAAATTCTCTTCCAACCAAAATATCATAGTTGAGAGCAAAGATTGCTACTTTCTCTCATATGGAGAGAAAACCTTTCTATGGAGCATGGGATAAGTTCAAACTCTTCCTCACTTATTTCCCATCATAACTATCCTTCATAGTTGTAGAGCCAATTTGTGTATAATGGATTGACCCAACAATGTCAATTCATCATTGATAATGCTACTAGAGGAGCAACGGGAGAAAAAATTAACTTAGAAACTGGCAATCTTTTAGAAATTTTGGGTGTTAACAACTCCTAGTAGAAAAACTCCCAAGTAAGGAAAGTCAGAGTCCATGAAGACTCTATTATCAAAGTTCAAATACAGCTTGCACAACTGACCAAGTAAGTTGCATTTCTTATAACATGTCATAAAAAATAAAGGACATTGTGGCTTATGTAGTACTTTAGGACATGGTGCTAATGCTTGTTCCCATCAAGGAGAAGAAAATGTAGTACCTAAGCATGTCAATGTATTAGAGAGTCACAAACTAAGACCTAGGTATGATCCTAATGCAAATACCTACAACCTAGGGTGGAGAAATCATCCAAATTTCTCAGGAGGCAAAACAACCTTCCATTTGTCCCTAGCTCAAACCAACAGGGATAGTAATTCCACCGATAAATGATCAGGAATTCTCCTAACAAGCCAAATTTGAAGGATAACTTGAATGCATTCATTCAAGTAAGTAGAGACAATCAATCACAAACAAAACAAAAATTAGACTCTGTGGAGGCTTCTATTAAAAAGTAGAAATACATGTGGAGCAACTAATTGTGCACTTGTAGAAGCAAGGCAAAGAATATTTGCCAAGTTAGGAAGACAGAATCAGTGTTATTAAGAGTATGCATTGTGAGATTAGAGTTGAAAGGAATTCGGATTCCATGAATTGAAATTGAAAAAATTAATATTGATATATTTTTATTTGAATATGAATATAATGTTTTACTAATTATTATAGTAAACCATGAATGTTTAGAATGTTAAAATAGCTTATACTATGGATTTTAGTTGTAAACTTAAAAGAAAATTAAAAACACGATAAGTTTTATTATTCTTTTTTACTATGTTATTTTCAATTTTAATTTTTACTTTGTCTAAATTTTATTTTTTATTTGTGTATTATTTTTTATTTATTTTTAATTTTTTTGCGTTTAGTTTGATGTTTGTAGGTATCATCTCTAAAAACCATTACGCGACTTAAATTTGTCCACTAAGACAACTTAGGAGTTTAAAATCCTATTGCAAATGCTAAATGCAATTATGTTAATCTATGGTAATGATTTAAGATAGTTTAATTTTACTTTAGTTTTATTTTTAGTTTATGTTTTTTTTAATAAGAGATTAGCAAGAAGCTGGTTAGGGGTTACGATGAGTAATTGAAAAACACTAAAAATAACATGATTTATATGCACTTTAGTGTTAAAATAGATTTATATTTTGCATAATTCTATAATTATTTGAATAAATCTATGTTTTCAGAATCACGAGTATATGTATATGATTTTTTCAGGTATTTTTGGTTTCAAAGTGATTCAACTTTAAAAAATGTACCAGTAAACACTTATTGCAACCAAAGAAGAATAAAAGACAAAACATATGTAAGTCTTACATATGTTTCAAATAAATGTAAGGGGTGAGATTCAAAAAAGGTTTTAAAACCGCGTCCAAGTTCAACGCATCTAATTGAAATGCATCCAGATTCAACACATCTATTTGAAACATGTCTAGATTCAAAGCATGTCGTGGCAAATAAAAATATGCATCATGATTTCTTAATCAGGATCCATTTTTCTCTCCCTTTTTATAGCTATATAAAGGGTCCTTCCTTTCATCTCACATCTCATTTCAGGGCTAATTTTATTATTTTATTGCTAGCTTTTTTTTCTTTTCTTAGTTTTAAAGTTTTTATCTCAAATTTATTGTTGAATAAGTATATTTTATGTAGTAGTTTCCATTTCAATTTAATAAATAACATTGGTAATTCGGTTTGAAGGTTTTCTAGAAGTAGAAACGATACTAGAGTTTTATAAGGATACAATTAAGGTATAATTTTAATGTATTTTTTCATATTAACTTTATGTGTTGTTCTACATAATATGTTAAATTTACTGATCATTGATTAAATTAAGTATATTTGGTTAAAAATAATATGGGATACTAATATTGTTATTATGCTTATGAAATATTAAGGTAGATAAAACATTTTTTTTATAAAATGAATTAAGTTTTATTTTTTATCAAGATTTAAACAAAATTTATTTAAGAAAATATATTAAAAAAGTATTTTTTGAAACAAATATGGGAGTTAGATTTAGAATTTAATTATCTGATTTAGAGTAGTACTATGGATGTTAGATGCTCTATTTCAAAGATTTTTACAATAATTACTATTTAAAAATATATTGACTATATATTTTTATTAATAGCTTTAAAACCTCAAAGTTAGTGTTTAGATATTTAAATTATTAATCTAACATTGACACCTTGACGAAAGTTTAAATTGTCGATCGGATCGAATGTGGCAAGTTAAATGGCTTATTAATTTCTTAGAAAATAATAATAATTTAATTAAAGTTTAAATCTTTGGTCCAACTTAAGGTAGAAAATTAAATTTAATAAAAAAAGAAAATGATATATGCCTCGAGGTATTTTTTTGTACATAGAAAAAATAATAAATATTTTTAATTCATATCTTTAGTAACCTAATTAATATTGAATAATCATAACTAACTTAATCAATATATCTCATAAATATTCCACTTAATATAAATGTTTATTTATCAATTGTGTTATGAATCTATCTTTTATTTTATGTTGTTAGTTTAGAACTTATCAAGTCAAACAATCCTGAGAAGATGTTTAGATTTATTTTTATTTTTAAGAATTTATTAAATTATTTAAAAATCATATGATTCTTCTTTAGATTGACTTTAAAAGTATACTTATCATTTTTATAAGTGATTTGTGTATTTGCATAGAAAATGTTTATTTCATAGATGACATGAATGGATTATTTCATGGTGTATAATTGATAAAAAGAATGAAGAGCTACTAAATGTTTTAGATGAAGTTAAGATTAAAACAATTTTATGTAAAATTAACAATCTTAGAGCGTCAGAAAAAGATGAGATGCATGTTATCTTCTAATGAAATTTTTGGAATGTGGTTGGTGGTGATTTGTTGCAATTAATTCAAAATATTTTCTATGTAAGAAGATGGTGGCAAAGTTAAATGAAACTCTTATTACCTTAATACCAAAATGAGATGATCAATGTACAATGCAAAATTTCAAGTCCAATAGTTTGTGCAATATATGCTCCAAGTTTATCTCCAAAATATTGACCAAAAGAATTAAACTATTGTCATGTAAATTCATTTCTCCATTTTAAAGTGATTTTGCTCGAAGTAAATGGATATCATAAAATGTAATTTTGGCTCATGAAGTAATTCATACAATGAGAATGACGAAAGTGAAAGGTTCTCTTATGGGACTCAAAATAGGCATGACAATAAGATGGATTGGGTTTTAATATTGAAGGTGATGGAAAGAAAGAATGGACTTTCATGATAACTTTTATTGATTAATTAAACATTGCATCTCAACAACCTCTTTCTTGTTGGTACTAAATGGTTCACCTTTTGAAAAATTAAAAAATTTAAGAGGACTTAGGCAAATGGATCCATTCTAACCATACCTAATTATAATTGGTTCAAATATTCTATCCAAATTAATTAGCAAAGAAGAAACAAAAGTAATGTTTAATGGGATTAAAATAGATAGAAATGCACCTTCCACAAGCCACATACACTATACATATTGATATCCTCTTATTTTGTCAGGTGAACTCAAGAGAGAGAATACTTGCTACAACTCTTTCAAAAATATAATCAATGGACAGATCATTAAAAAAATAGAAGCTTGTGATCAAATTTGGAGGAATCATGCATTTTTTTCTTTCAAAAATGCCATAAAGGACTTAATTAGATGGTATGAATGCCTAAGTAGTATGAAGAAGATTAATGTCGGTCACATTTCTAATTGGGCCATACTCTAAAATCTCTTAAGCTTAAGCAAGATAAGGTTAGTTGTGTAGTCTCACATTGCTTGGGAAAGAAGAAATGTAATGATTCATAAGTATAGGTCCTATTATAAATGATTTAAGGCCTTTTGGGTGAAAGCCCAATAGCAAAACCATGAGAGCTTAAGCTCAAAGTAGACAATGTCATATCATGTATTGGAATGGGATGTTACATATGGTATCAATGCATGCCCTAACTATAAATCTGGCTCACGAGGACGTCGGGCCCTCTACCAAGATGGAGGTGTTTATGGCAATCATCAATCCCTTCGGTTTAGGCAAGATAGGATAAGTTATGCAACCCTACACTACTTAGAAAAGGAGGAATGTAATGGTTTATAAATATAAGTTGCACTTTAAATGGCATGAGGCATTTTGGGTGAAAGCTCAATAGCAAAACCATGAAGGCATAGACCCAAAGTGGAAAATACCATACAATGTGCTAGAGTGAGGCATTATAGATCCTTATGATATTTATAATTTTATCATAAGTAGAACATGAATAACATACCTTTGTAACATGCAAACAATTGGAATCTTTAGGATTCCAAATCTTATCCCCTAACAAGAATAAATAAGATAGGTGGTTATCCATGCAATCTCCAAGTTAATAAAAAAGGCTTTGTTCAAATTCTCCAAGTCCCTTATGCATGAATAACTTTTTCTCCAAGAATAATATTGATTCAAGAACAACCTTATTGAGTAATATGGATTTGGATTGAATTTTGTCTCACAAAATTTCTCTCAATTGAATGTTGAAAATTTTCTCTCAAAATTTCCAAGTTTTGGCTAGCCACGAGAGAAAATAATAATGTCTTTAAATGGTCTCTAATTTGACCTACTTTGATTTGGAGTAGAACTTCTAAATCATCTCCAAGTGAGAGTCTCACACAATTAAATCTTGTGCTTCTGAGAATCATATCCCAAACACAATAAGCCTTACATACCACATCTAGGAGTCTCACTCCTATTTGTACACTACAATTTAATCTAATTAGATTATATTATAAATCCATGTATCAAATCCAATTTGATATTTACAAAAATTCCCTTGCATGTCCCACAATAATTTAAATGCATATCAAACATTTAAACTTATATTTAATATTTTTAATTAGTTTAAATATTTATTTAGGATTTTATTCTAACGAGATAATATTGAATTAATTAAATATATTAAATGACCATGTCAAATTACCATTTTATTCTTACATATTTATTTGACATTTGTGATCTTTAAAAAATGTCCTAATATATAAATATGCAATTTTATCATTTAAATAATTGATTTCAAATTAATTATTCACATTTATCTGAAAAGTAACATCATTTGGTAGTTGTTATGGATCAAATTTGGAGAGTAATGTGCCTATTATTTCAAGCTTGAATAAATCATTAATATATTAATTAATTATCAATCTTTATTAACTTTACTCTAGACTTTGGACAGAACTCTTGAATATCATAATTGATATCTACCAAAGACTATGTACACATGAGTAATCTATTGATATAATAATTATGTACAACTCAATCCTTTATGGTCAGTTTGTAATATGATTGAGGTCATTACGTCTGTTTTAACTTATCTATCATATATTTTTCTTGAGTATACACGATGCGTATAAATAACTATCTATAATTACATTATAGATTGCGCATGGTTATTCAAGCTTTGGATTGTTAAACAAGAGAACTACTTTTTGGCATCATAGAACAAATAGAATAGATTTCATAACATATGAGATAACCTCCCAGTGCAATGTAAAAACAACATACTAAGATACAAGGCATCTTACCCACGGGTGCAAGCATCGTTATGTAAGTCAAATACCAATGTATCACAACAAGGGCTAGTTAAATCACTCAAGATTAAGATCATTTGGCACATAGTCATTGAGTAACATATTCAGAAACATTTAATAGTGCCGCTAATATGTTTAGTCAGTCTTGCATAATCAAATACAAAGTACCCTCAATTAGATAACTTCACATCAATTACCCTTATAAGGATCACTCCATTCCAAATGTATATAGACCATATTAGTGAGTTAATTAAAGATCTATTTATAAACTTTAATTAATCATCAAATATTACTTTGATTATTTCACATAAAACAAATCCTCTTGTATATTGACTAATATATTGAATTTTAATCAAATACAAATAATCAAGAATTTTGCAATAATTTATTTTAAAAAATATAATAGTACATGTAAGTAAAAAAAAGTACTGTCTATTTATTTCAATTTAAACATAATTTAAATACAAACTATTTTTCATTTAAGACTCTATGTTAAAAATTGCCCAAATGGAAACAATGGAAAATGGTTTCTTGCTTTCTAATTTGAAGAACCTAAGCTTTTTATAATTCAAAAGTTATTGTTAGCCCCAATTGATGTTAGATACATTTTCAAAAAAGGGAGTATACATTAGCAATTTCTCTAACTACGTTAGATATGAGATCCAAAAATGATTGAATTTTTCAAAAGAAGTGATATTTAATAGAAGATATTGCATATTGAATCAAAACACAATTTCAAGAACACTTGAGAGCTTTGGAAGAAAATCAATCGGAGATAACAGATTAGCAAATGCATCAAATCATTTTGAATAAAAAATATAGTAGTTATGGTTATTGGAGTACATTATGAATTAGAGGTGAGCAAATAATCTAATCATTCCACTTAAATTGAGAAATTCAATCTAATCTGTCGGATTCAGATCGGATTGGATTAATAAATTTAACAGTCAGAATGGAGTTGAATTGAAAATTATACAATCTCTTTATATTCGAATTGACACATTTTATAATCTATTGTATCTCATACAAATTGAATTATTATTAAATTATAAATAAATACATATTTTGTTTTATAATATATTAAATTCAAATATTATGTATACCATAATTATATTAAATTATTATTTTAACTTAAAAAATAAATATACACGTTTATAATAATTTAATCATTTTACAAACATACTTTTTTCTTATTTTGATATTTTTAGTTATGATTATAAATAATAATATTTATTATAAAATTTAAATTTATATATATAGTGTTTTATATATGATAATAATTCATAAATTTATTTTTAATATAAATCTGATTTAGAATGACCAAAAATAGGTAGTTTTGATCCGCTGCTTTCCCTATTATGAATCTTTTGCTTTATCTCAAGATTATTTGCACTTATTCCAATTATTTGTTGACTTTTTAAAAAAATATCACTTTGATATAAGATCAAGAAATATAAGGTAGGAAATATCTCTTTGATATAGGATCACGATATATTAAGCATGTAATTAGCGAATGCTTTATTTTCTCTTTTGTATATATATATATATTTGCTTTGCCGAATCAATATAAAAAACATTCACCAATTCTCATTCTATTTCTTAGTTCTCTTCTATAATTTATTATCATATCAAATCAAATTTTTCTTTGAATATTTTTCAAACACAAGTCACATTCCAAACACTTAAGTACCAACAATAGTAATTCAAGTATGGACACATCCAATCCATTCTTTATTCATCATTAGATCATACTAGCCTTATGCTTGTCCCAACAAAATTGAATAGCACTTGGAATTCTAACAACTCAGCAACTCCAAGGAATCAAAACCATCAATCTCATCAACAATATGGATCTCATCCTTTTTAGGTTGCCAATGCAACAAAGTCTTCACAACCTACGTGTGGAGTCAATTCTTAAGATAAGAACTCATTGAACATAATACATGGATTTTCTACTGATCAATTGAAATAACTTACTTGTGCCTTGTCTCAAATGACACCACATCACACCACCGATAATGACAATGCTTATGCAAAGGTGCAGGTCTATTTTTTTTCTTTCAATCTTATCAAATCTATTTTCACTAAGCCTTGGTTATTGGATAGCAGAGCAATACACCATATTACTATAGATTCTAGTTTTTTCACCTATATAGACATATTATTAATATCAATTGTAAAATTACCTACCAGATCTTTAGTCTCTATAATGTCTATAGGAACTATATTATTTAACTATAATATCATGTTAAATAATTTTTTGTGTCTCATTCTTTCATTTAAATTTGATATCTATTAGTAAAATTGCAACTACCCTAAATTTTTATGCCATTCTTTTTTTTCACTTTTTGTGTCTTGTAGAACTTGGCTACCGGGAAGATGATTGGCTCGAGTAAGCAACATGGTAGTCTTTAGTACATGTCTCCATTGCAAAGGACGCCTACCTTTCATCAAGTTTCTTAACCTCTTAACTTATGGCACATATATCCTGGACATCTGTCTCCATATCCATTAAAACTAGTATCATCATTATTGTCTCTCAATAATAAAGTATCCTTTGATAATAATTGTAATATTTTTCCTACGGCTAAACAAACTAAATTACCATTTCCTTCCAGTTTTAAATCAACTCATGCTTCGTTTGATTTATTGCATTGTGATATTTGGGGTCCTCACAAAATTACCACACATTCAAGGGCATGTTTCTTTCTTAATTTTTAAATCAGAAACTCAAACTATTTTACAATCCTTTTTTACTATTATTCATACTCAATTTCATGCTTATGTTAAGGTCATCTACGTAGACAATGGCTCTGAATTTCTATCCATGCAAAATTATTTTCAATCATATGGTAGAGAATATTAGCATACTTGTGTCTATACTCCACAACAAATTGAAGTAGCTGAACCAAAGCATCGACATATTCTAATTATTACATGTGCTTTACTTTTTCAATCTTGACTTCCTCTTAATTTTAAGGGTGAATGCATATTGATATTTGTATATATCATTAATCGACGCCGTACACCATTACTATCCAACAAGTCACCTTTCAAACTTTTTGCAAAATTATCCACATCACTCGATCAATTGAAAGTTTTGGTTGTTTACGTTATGCAACTCTTGTTCATCCTATTCAAAAATTTGAACAACGTTCTAAATAATGCATTTTTTTGGAAACCCTATTAGTAAAGAAAGTTTACAAACTTTATGATTTGGAGACATAAATCTTTTATGTTAGTCGAGATGTTAAATTTTGCCAAACCACATTTCCTTCAGTTTCTTCTCAACTCGATTTTGGTTTTGTTTTACCAAATTTTTCATATAATCTAAGCTAACTAAAACTTCACTAGAAATGCATATTTGATTGACAAGAAATTATGTGTAATAAATACGTAAGTATACATATCATAATAAGTAATATAATGACAAGAAAAGATTGTTCCTATGGATATTATGTTATTAGAAACTAATTTTTAAAACTAAAAAGTAAAGATCAATTTTTTTTATGTTTTAAGATAGCAAAATTAAAAGAATTAAAAATAAATAGTAATAATTAATTTAACTTTGAAGTGGCAACTAAGGATATATATAAGAAAATATCTATAAATAATTAATCCCCTAATTTTCTAAACATGATAATCACTAAATTGTTTTTAATATAATTATTAGTTAATTATATGATCAATTGAATCTAAACTAGCATATATTCCTCTCTCAAGTAAACTACGCACTATATAGTAATTATCCTAACCACACTCTCATGTCAATTAAATAACATACTACTTATTGAGTTTATCAATTATGGATCACATACATAAGAATCATATATCTCTACCTAGAAACTATGCATGTTATTTAATCAAGACAAATAATTAAATAGTTCTCACAAATCTATTTAATTGCCTATATACATTGATTGTTGGCGAATAATTAATAACATAGAAATTAGATTAAATAATATAATTAAATTGAAATCATAATTTAGGTAAAACATTAGATTATTACATGAAACAAATTGGGTTCATAAAACATTTTCTTTTTGATAAATATTTATGTATTGTTCATGATTTTGAATATTATGTGAAAGTTTATAAATTATGGACCTAATTAACCTAGAGGGGGTGAATAGGTTATTTTTAATTTTTACCAATTTATAATTTAATAACCTAAACAAAGCAGTCAGGCATGCAATCATGTGTAAAAATAAGTGCGGAAATAAAATAATAACACACGATATTTTTAGGTGGAAACAACCTAGGCCACAACCATGACCTAAGAGGAAAACCACCGGTCCACCGGACCACCTAACTTTCCACTATGAAAATCAAATGTTCAAGTACAAACTCGGTCTTATACTACCCTCCCTAGGATACTGCCCCAATGTACTTTACTTACGAGCCCCTACTCTATTTTCACAGTTTCAAATATTAGCGTGAGCAGTTTCCAGACCAACGTTCCAATAAGCTTCCCGCCAATCAGATACGTTCTCGAAGTAACTGCAAAATAGTTAGCATAAAAACACAAGTGCCCGTGTGTGTTCTAGAACATATTTAAGAATGAATAATCCTAACTAGATGATTCAAAACATATGTCATTTAAATTAAATCAACTAGAAAATCCTAGAGAAAAAAGATCAAGCACAAGTTCAATAAAAATAGCTTCTTTAAAGATTAATAATAAAATAAAATAATTATGATATGACAAAAATAATTATTTGATCTAACAATTTAAGAACAAAAATAAAGAAGAAGCCATAAGAATATATTATCAAAATAAAATAATTAGGCTTATTAATCAATCAAATATAATCACTAATATTTGATAGATTAACTAACTAAAAAAGCCTAAAGAATTATGATCTTATATTTGTAAAACAAGAGAGAGAAATTAAGAAGAATAGAATAATGTTATTGTATGGTTAATTGAAACAATGAGCAATGAGTTTTATTTATACGAAAAATTAAAACCTTTAATCCTATGTAATTGATAAATATATTTTCTATTACAAATAGGATTAGTAATTCTCATTAATTAAGATAACTACCATTTAAAATAGATTTCTTTTAAAATATATTTTATGTTATCTTTTATGGTTAAAATTTTAGTTAAAATTTAAAATATATCCTATCTAATATCTTTTAAAATAGGTTTTATGCTATCTTTTATGCTAAAGATTTCAACTATAATTTAAAGTATATCTTATCTAATATCTTTAAAAAATAGATTTTATGCTATCTATTATGATAAAGATTTCAAATATAATTTAAAATATATATTATCTAATATCCTTTGGCATATCTTATTTAAGAGTACATCTTATCTAATATCTTTTAGCATATCTTATTTTAGAGTATATCTTATCTAATATCTTTTAACATATCTTATTTTAGAGTATATATTATTTAATATCTTTTAGCATATCTTATTCCACATTTTAGCACTAAAAATAATTTTAGATTTATAAGCATGTGCTATTAAATGCATAAATATAATCATATGTGTCATAGTTATCAAAGATATACCTAAAGTACAATTATCTGGAACTCGAGCATTTGTTTGGCTTTTCTTGATAGACTTGATAGTAGGCCTAAAAACAAATTTACAGATAAATATTTTATCCATGAAAATAGCCAACACTTATAGCATTATGTAATCTTGTTCCTTGAGATTAACATATTATATTTTGGAAATATTCAAGAAGATGCACTTGGTCTTAAACCAAAGAACTCTTAAAATGAGAAACATGTAATCCTAAATATGTTCACAATTGTGGTAATTAAGGAGGAACATTATTTACCATGAAAGATTGTCATGTCGATTAAAAGTACATTGTAGTTCTATAAATGTTGATAAGGGATTATCATATAATGACATAAGTATATAAAATATGTATTTTATATATTGAACATGACCTAACTAGATGAAACATTATATGGATTGTGTTTGTGTCATTAATGTTTCCATTGTGTCTTTAGAATCTTATATATGAGATGTGTAGGTTTTTCACATGAGAAGTATATAATATGATTGCTATTTAAATACTATCTTATGATAGGAATAAAATAGTAGTTCGTTGTGTACAACCTGTGCGGGAGAAATCTATATGTTAATATTATCATCCTCCCTCAATTTTGAGTTATGACATTACTGGGCCCTATGGTAAAGTGGAATTATATCGCATGCAATATAACTGATGTAGTTATAATTATAATTCACTTTAGAGACCAAGAAAACAAATAAAATGTAAAAGTAACACGATCCTATTTTGCATATTATTCATAATTTCATGTGACAATGATAGACACAAAATTAGTGGATCAAGTAAATAATTATTATTTCATTTGGAAAACTATAATGTAAGGATAAAACCTCTTATAGTCAATAATATAAAGTTTTATATTATTGCTAAGATGATATAGATCATCTATACGGTCACACCAACTGAAGAGAACCAACGAGTATTTTACATTTCATAATGATGTATAAGATAAAATACATGAGATGAAATTCTAAAATAAAATTTCATAATATGACAAGCTTAGACCATAAATAAATTTGTGAAGTTATGCAAATATTATTTGGTATAATGTTTGAATACATTATAAGAATAATAGAGACATTGTATAATAGAATAATATAAATAATATTATTTATTCATAAATTAATTTATTAAACCAATCACAAGTTGAGATTAAAGAGAGCATGAGATGGCTAAACAAGGCTAGTGGTATTTGTGTAATTGATTTAAACCTTACATAAAGAGTTGTCCTAACCCTTGCATATTTAAGGAGGCATAATTAAGGAAAATGGTATCCAATTTTCTACCTCTAATCCTAGCCGAAATCTACATTATTCAGTAGCCACGTTTTTCCTTCTCCTAGGCCAAAATTTAAGCCTTGAACTCTACATCCATCTATATAAGAGGTGTGGTAGTTCATTGTTTAGGTTCAAGGTGAACCAAGAGGTGCTCCAGAAAAAGAGGTGATTTCCAAGATATCTAGAAGAGAAATTGAATTCCCTCTACTCAAGGGATTTGACAATCTCGTTAGGTAAAGACAATCTTCTTCATCTCTAGCAATAAGGTATATGAGATTTGTTTATTTTATTTAATACACATTAGGTGTTTGTTGAAATTCCTAAGAGAAAATCTTGCTTGCAATTGTCATACAAATGAGATTCTTTGTGTATTAAACCAAGTGATGATAGGAAAATTTTAAATTCTCACCATATAAGCATTCACATGAAATCCCAACAATAAGGTCCCTATATTTATAAATTAGCTAGACATTATTTTGTTCATAAAACTCCAATTTTTCATAAAGAAAGACATACAAATTGATAATGAAAAGAGAAGAAGAATAAATATAATCAATATTTTGAATTGTAGCACTAATCTCCTCTTTAATCTCTACCAAATTTGTATCTTCTTTTGAATTTTCTCTATTTTTCTCTCATCTTGGCTCCAAAAAATTGATAATTTTCAACTCCTTAGGATTTTTAGGGAAATTAAGAGGGTTAAATTAGGCTCAGATGGAATTTGGACCGTCAAATCAGCTACATATCAATGGTTGAGATGAAAAAGAAAAAATTAATAGTGTTAGTCAATAGGAATGCTACATGTGACACAGATAAATTATTTGATGAATGATAACTGTATTTTATACAGTTATTTTCACCTATTTTATTAATTATAATTGCTATGTTCTTTCTATTTTTAGTTAATTTTAGTTTAATAAATTAGTATTTACTGTTTATTATATATTTTAAGAAAATAAAATAATTTGTATCGAAAATGTACTTATTTGCAAATTTGTGTCCAAAAATATAATTTCAAATAAATAAGTTCCTAATTGCAATTTATAAAAGTCGAAAATATAATTAAAATTAAAATTGGGCTTAATCTTAATAATTAAAAGTTCAAAATTTAATTTAAATTAGAAAAGGGCTATATTGTAATTAACCAAAGTTTATACTGTAATTTGAAATATATTTGTGGGTTAAAATGCAATTAAGAAAATTTATTTTGTACGCAAGAAAAATAGGCCACGCACTCCATCACAATCACGCATTACCAACCGTGCGATCAGGCACCGACGGTTGAGATGAGGCGCGTGAAATCAGACACGACAAAAGAGATTGGACGCTGGATTTCAAGTTCACGTGGCTCGGCACTAGTGGGGCCCATCTGCCGCGCAGGCCGGCGTGTAGGGGGGAACCACGTGTCTGTTACGCGTCTACCAAATGTTGTAATCTCGTGCAGATAAACCACGTGCAATCGTTCCCTCTAGCCATTTAAAGTATGCCACGTGTCCCACTTTCCCCTTGAACGAATCAAGAGCAGACGCGTGGTATGTTTTGGTGAATGCAAAAGCATAGAATCTCGCACGTGTTCCAACCGCTGTCCCCCACCTTCGCGCACCTCTACTCCTCTACGCTGATCTCTGCGTGCAACCGATTCTTCCGCGAATGAAAGCCTACCGCGTTTCTACATTAATCCTTGTAGCCAATCAGACGCCGACACGTGGCAGCGTGAATTAAAAAAACAGAGACGCGTATGATCCCAGTTTGCGTTCTCGATATCAGTTTTTGCGTTTCGATACATTTTTGTCCTGACGCGTAATATTTTATTATTTTTTCCATATCTCTCTTTTACGCGTGTATTATATTGTAATATTTTAGATGTATTTTTGTAGCTATAAATAGGTGATAAGATGATAGAGTTAAGGAGTTTTTTGCAGTTTAGAATTTTTGTGGTGTTAGGGGCTGGACTGTGGAACACACATAAGCTATTTTTGGCTTCTGTTGTGTTCTATGTGTGCCAAATATTTTTTCTAAGTGATATTTTAATTTTCTGTGTTCTTCATCTAATTTTTCTTGTACTGTTGTAATTTTTAATTTTAATTTATGAAGTAATTTAATTTTTCTAGGGTTGCATTTGATCTAAATTTATGAAGCTTTGATTTTAACTATTTTTGAAAGATTTATAAGACGTTCGATTTGTTCACTCAATCTTGTGCTTAATGCTTTTTGATTATTTACGAATTTTATCAAAACGATCTGTGGCACATAAATAAACTTGGAAGAGGCATTTGTGTGTATATTGCTCGTAGATAGAATGTCATGTATGATGAAGGATAGGAATATACCCTAATTGTATGTGTGGCCATTTGAGAACTTAGAACTTAATGAATCTTGGTAAATTTAATTCTCATAGGAATATAGTGAATTAATTTAACGAGGTGTGTCTATACGGAGCTCGGAAGAGATGTATGGATAAAATTAGAAGTTTTCGGTTGACAAATTAAATGTACTAAAAAATATAAATCAAGAGAAAATAATATGATAAGAGTGGATTAATTTGGTGAAAAATTGCAATCCTAGATTTCTTTTATTTTGTTATTAAACTTTTTTCTTTAAATTTTCCCAAATCAACGATAGTTTTGGATAAAAGCAGGGAGAAATAATTTTAGTACTCAACAAACTATAGTAACAAATCTCCGTAGGAACGATACTTTACTTACAAATCTTATTACTTGTGACCGTGTATACTTGCACATTTTATGTTCTCCAAAAGAGACAACAATGAATCAAGGCATAATGCGTGGCGAGGTGGACTGGTCATGGTCAATACGCACTGAGTCAGTTCCATATGGTGCATTGTGATTCGTAGATATGGATTGCATGGCTACCAATGAAACGAATGGATGAATCATGTGATGACACATGACACACTAGTTGACCAAAAGGTGAAACTTGGAAGGAATGTCATACCGACATCTAGCATGGCCTATATCACCTAGTACACCTGGTGTGCTATGATTGGCCCTTTTCACTTGCATTGTGTCTAGATGGTGACATTTTTTTAGCTCTCCTTCTTACGTGGCATCCAAGTGGCATGTTCTGATTGGTCTGGTTGGGGTTGATAAATGAATACATTTATGCTCTTTCCATACCTCAGCTTTCTTTTTATTCACCATACACTTTTTAACTATAACTGAGTTTTTATTTGATATTTTAGCGCACTATCTTATCGTCCTTTTCATATTCTTTTATTTCACATTGTTTTTTTTGTAATTTCATAACACCTCCAAACTTGTTTTCTTTTTCTTTAGAGGGATAATTGTATTGTGAGTTTTTCTTCTTCTTTTATATTTTTATAAGGTGCATTACATTTCACCTTACTCTATAGTATAATACATGATTGCATTTTTTTTCTTTTCATACAAACTAAAAGCGTATGGGTAAAGGTAATGTTTATTGGTTAGGCACAAAGTGTGGCTTTAATATATGAAAGGTTCTTTGTTAGGCTCAAATAGGTGACTACTAATATTAACAATGGCTAGCTTGAAAAGCTCAATTGATTCAAATAAGGCCTAAATCATTTCTTTTGCTAAATATTATTTAGAATTTTGCCTCAAGGGATGATCAAATAAGTTCTAAACAATGGTAAATCTCATCAACTCGTATAATTCACTATAAATATTCTCTCAATAAGAATACCAAAATCAATCAAGAAAATATGCATAAAAATTTAAATCAATCCAATCAAAACTAGCAAGCATATCATATGATTAATGTAAGTATCTTAACGAGCATGTTATATTCCTTATCCTAGTCATAAAAACCATTTTTTATCATTAACTTCATATATTTCATATCAAGCATGCATGCATTTAGTTTTCATATATTAATCAATTTATTACCAAATTATGATTAAAAACATCCTAAAAATAAATAAAAAATTTCCTAAAAATTTAAAAATGCATACTAAATAATAAAGTAGAGAATGAAGTTTCCTCCCCAAACTTAAATTGCACACTGTTCTCAATGTGCACATAAATATGAAAAAAATAAAAGGAAAAAAACTCATATAGTCTTGGCATACTACATTTGTAGTTGAAATGCTCAATCTTGTTGCACCATTACTTTCCACATTTATTCACCTACAAAACAAAAACAATAAAAATATAAGTAAAATAATGTTAGGTTACCTCCTAACCAGCATCACATTTAACCTCCTCGACTAGACGGTTATATCAACTCCTAAGGTACATCTCTTTGTGTCTATTTACTATTGAGTTTGCTCGAAAATAGTTTGAATCTTGAAATGTTCAGTAATACTTTATATTCTAGTTTAAAAACACAGTGTCCAATTTTCTTATCATGCCATTTTTTTTCTTTTTGTACTTTTTGGTATTCCTATAAGCACTCCATCATAACTAATTTAATTTATGTATTCACAACATCTTGTTCACCTCTCTACTACTTGGCCACTTGAGTGGGGATAGTAGGGTAAAGGTGTGAGGTCTAACCTTGGTGGGTCTTCAATATATGATTTAATCTTAGATCCTATCTCAAAACTCTTAACAACAACATTAGGTATAGACATAGAAGGTGTAGCCTCCAAATAGTTTGCACAATCAATAATGTCAATCATAGATTCCATACTTTCAAAATTAAAATAGATTGAGTTATTTCTTAGTGAGTTTAGGTGACGTTTGGTTCACGTAATGGAAAAATAAAAAGGAATGTGAATGTAAATGAAATTGAATGGACAGAAAATAATATTACTATTACATTGTTTGATTTGACCACTGTAGTCAAAGAAATAATCAGTATTACAATATTTGATTTATAACTGGAATGTAATGAAAAACATTGCATATTATCTTAATAACCTTATATTTAGTAAAGTTTATATAATGTCATTTAATTTTTATTTTTTTTGTCAAACAAAATACATTATTGAAATTATTATTTTTCTAAATAATTATTACTTAAAAATAAAATATATTATTAATATTATTATTTTCTAAATAGGTTTTTGGGTTTTGGGGTTTAGGGTTTAGGATTTATAGTTTAGGGTTTCAGATTTAGAGTTTAGAGTTTAGGATTTTGGGTTTTGGATTTTGGATTTTGTGGTTTTGGATTTTGAGGTTTTGGGTTTAAGGTATAGGGTATAGATTTTAGGATATAGATTTTAGGGTTTAGGATTTAGTGTTTAGGGTTTTAGGGTATATGGTTTAGGATTTAAGATTTAGGGTTTAAGATTTAAGGTTATATTTATGGATTACGATAAAATTGGAACCAAAAATTAGCATGGGAATGGAATCATGATTCGGAGGATGAAATTCTTATTCCTTCTCTTTTAGGAATTTATTTTATTCCTTTCCCAATTTATAGCATAACCAAATAAAAAATTGTAAGGAATCAATTCCATTCCCATTCCCATTCCTATTCTTTCCAACCGAACATGACATTACTTCATTATTCACAACATCATGTGTAATAGTCTTAAGTGTGAGCGACTTAATAGAGTTTTTTAAGTTATCATCATGATCAATAACATCCATTCTAAAATATTTATTAGCATTATCAATATTAGGAGATTCATATTCTTTAAAAACTTTAAAGGTGCCTTGTTTGTTTTACACTCTCATTATAAGCTCACCTTTTTGTACACCAATGAGTGTTCTACCTATTGTTAAGAATGGATGACCAAATATGATAGGAATGTTATGGACATCTTCCATGTCTACCTTTACTAGCATATCTTTCACCACAACTTGGGGTGGCTTAGTTGATTTATCTACCATTTGTGATGTTATTGAAGTGGGTTTGGCTTTACTAACCCTTAATCTCTTGAAGTTCGATAATAGTATAAGGTTATGTTCCTAATTGTGCAAGGAATGTCAAAGCTATCCTAATCTTTCAATTTTTAGGGTAATTTACTAGCAAAGATGACACTACAACCTTCAATCAAGGTTATTGTTTCATTATCTTCAAGTCTCATTTTCTTAGATAATTTAGAAATTTGGCATAAGAAGGCTTAAGTGCATCTGCAAATGGTATATTTATGGGTAGCTTCTTGAAGACATCTAATTTTTTGAAAACTATGTGTCTAACTTTTTCTTTTACATTCTTTGAGGAAAAGGAATAGTGAGTTTGTAGAGGTTACTCTTTTTTAACTGAATTATTTCCTTTCCAGTGCTCTATTTATCTACGTATTCCTCCTTATCCTTCTTAGCTTCTTGTTCCTATTCAGCCTTATAAGTCTCATATTCCTCCTCATCCTTTTGAGTCTTATATTCCTCCTCTAAAGTTTTACCCCTCTAAAGTTTTACCACTCTTCAAGGATATGGCATTGCAATGCTTCTTACCTTTTCTTCTTGAGTTTACAATTGTGTCACTTGGAAGGTTACCTTGAGACCTTTAACTTATGATCTAGCCAAGTTTCCCCATTTGGGTCCCTAAATTTCAAATTGAAGCCTCTTGAATGGACAATTTTGTATTTCTTGACGGGATGAAATCTTACATCATCCCCTTTAAAGTATTTGTATTATTTTGAGTATGTGACTTCTTCTCTTGGACTTGTGATTACCTTTATTGTTGAAAACCAAGTGGTAGAAGTGATTGATTTTTGAATTGATTATCACCTTGATTGTTGTTATTACTCTAAGAGAAATTTGGATATTGTCTCCATCTTAGGTTATATATGTTCGAGTATGGATTATTATTTATATTCACATTACCTATATAGTATAATGATTTAGTATTATTTGGACAATTATCAAAAAAATGAGCTTTCCCACAAAAGACACAGGATACCCCTAAATCTTGGACCTTGTTTATACTCGCTGGCAAGTTTTGAGCCTTCAAAAGATTCATCAAAGATGACACTTGAGCTATAAGTACTGTGATATTATTTAGTTCATGCACTCTGGCTAGTCTTTTTATGGCTTTCATTCTATTTATTAGCCATTGATAATTATTATTAGCCATTTTCTCAAGCGAATCATAAGCTTGATTGTATAATTTGGCTAACGAAGATCCATTAACGGATGCATCAAAAATGGTTCTTATTTGAGCATAAAGACCATTGTAGAAAGTCTCCATTTGGACCTAATGAGGGATACCATGGTAAGGATACTTCTTTAGCAATTCTTTGAATCTTTACCATGCTTCATATAAAGATTCCCCTTCATATAAAGATTCCCCTTCATATTGTTGGTAAGAGGTGATGTCATTTCTAAACTCGGTATTCTTTTTTATGGAAAGTATTTCATCAAGAATTTCTCTCCCAAATCATTTCAATGTGTAATGAAATCAAGTTGCAAAGAGTTTAGCCAGGCTCAAGCATGGTCTTGCAAAAAGTAAAGGAACAATCTAAGCCTAAATGCCTTTTCAATCACATTGTTGAATTTGAATGAATCTCCTACTTCAATAAACAATCTAAGATGTAAATGAGGATCCTCTATTGGAAATCTGCTAAATTTTCCAACTATTTGTAACATTTAAAACATCATTGAATTTAGTTTAAACTGATTAACTTGAATGTTTGGCCTTGAAATACTTAAATTCAGCTTTCCAACATAGGTAATGCATATTCATTCATAGATCTATACTTATTATCTATTAAAGGTATCTAATTGTTCAAATTTAGCTAATTATTGTTTATTTCAATGGATTAGCCAATTTTTTTATTTTAGTTGACAACTTGTTGTTTTCTTATTGATCTCAAAGTACGCTCGATTTTAGGATCTAAAGACAAAAAATTTACCTTATGAACTTTGCTCATGCAATAGAGCTAAATATGATATGTCAAAATTAAAAATAAATAAATAAATTAATTAATTAAAATTATGAAAATAAATAAAAAATAAGTAAAATTAAATTAAATTAAAATTAATTTATAACGTTTATAATCCCTAACAACGATGCTAAAAACTTAATCGATACAAATTGTATGCAAAGAATACACAAATATACGTATTATAACAAGTAATATAATGATAAAAAATATTGTTCACATAGAGATTATGATATTAGAAACTAATTTTTAAAACTAAAAAGTAAATATCAATTTTTTTGTGTTTTAAGAAAGCAAAAATTAAAATAATTAAAAATAAATAACAATAATTAATTAACTTAGAATTGACAACTAAGAAGATGTATGAGAAAATATCTAAGAATACTTCGTCTCCCAATTTTTTAAACATGTGAATCACTAAAATCTCTCCCAATATAATTATCAATCAATTACATGATGAATTAAATCTTACATAGCATGTACTCCTCTCTCAAGTAAATTACACACTATATAGTAATTAACTTAATCACACTCTCATATCAATTAAATGGTATACTACTCATTAACTTCATCAATTATGAATCACATACATCTTTACAAAGAAACTATGCATGTTATTTAATCAAGGCAAACAATTAAATAATCCTCTCAAATTTATTTAATTGTCTCTATCGATCAATTGTTGGCTAAACAATTAATAGCATAAAAATTAGATTAAATAATATAATTAAATTGAAATCATAATTTGGGTAAAATATTAAATTATCACATGTAGAAAATTAGGTTCATAAGACCCCTAGATTAATAAATTAGCTAGATATGCTTTTGTTCATAAAGCTCTAATTTTTCATAAAAAAAGACATAAAAATTGATAAAGAAAGAAGAAAAAGAATAAATACAATCAATCTCTTAAATTTTAGCATCAATATCCTTTTGAATCTCCACCAATATGTATATCATTTTCAATTTTCCAAATTTTTCTTTCTTCTTAGCTCCAAAAACTGATAAAAATTAATAATTTTCCACTTCTTAAAGTTTTTCGGGCAATTAAAGGGTTAAATTAGGCTCAAATAAAATCTAGACCATCAAATAAACTTTAGATCAAAGGTTGAGATGAAAAAAAGGAAAAAAATAAAAATGTTGACTTAAAGGAATGTGACACGTGGTACAAGAAAATCATTGGATGAATCAGCGTGTGATGCATGGCGAAGTGGACTAGTTGTGGTCAATGCATGTTGAGTTAGTTCCACATGGTAAGCTATGGTTTGCACATACTAATTGTGTGGTGCCCCAGTGGTATAAATGGACGAATCACATGATGACGAGTGGCACAGTTGTTAACTGCATGGTGAAACTTAAAACAAACGTTGTGCAAACATGTGGCATGGCCTACATCACCCGATACACCCAACATGCTTCAATTGGCCCTCTTTTCTTATGTGACAATGTCTAATCAGCTCCTCTACTTATGTGGCATGATCTAATTGGTCCTATATTAAAAATTCATATAAAAAATCCATAAAAATTCCGAAAATTCTAGAAATTTTTTGGAAAACAAAATTTCATCCATTTTCCCTAAAAAGTTCATATTTTAATATTTTTTAACTCCAAAATTACTACTTATTAAATAAAATAAGAAAATATTAAAAATTTAAGTGCACTGATGACTCTACTTTCATAGTCATCACCATTTTCTTCCAATATGCCTCATATAGACTTACCAACCACCCCTAATCCCACTATATGTCAATCCACACCTCCAAATCAACCTCCAACATGGCACAAAGACTAAATTTTGTTTGCTTAAGCCAATCATTCAACCTTAATGCCTAGTTCAACATCAGGTACCAGATATCCTCATCTCATTATCTTTTATATTCTCATCTATTTTCTACCCATTGTACCTTTCTAGCTAATATTATAGGTCATATCAAACCTTACTCTTTTGCTCAAGCCATCCTTGATCCACATTGGAAAATTTCAATGAAAGCTAAATTAACAATATTATAGCAAAATAGCACTTGGAGTATGGTTTCTCTATTGACTGGTCATGAATTGATTGGCTGTAAGTGGATCTACAAAATCAAATATTGATATGATGGTATTATTGAGCGACATAAAGTTTGCCTTGTTGCTAAGGGATACACTTAAATTAAAGGTATTTATTACCATGAAACCTTCTCTCACATTGCCAAGCTCACTATACTTTATTGCCTTCTTGTTGGCTTCCTTACAACATTGGTTCATTCAACAATTAAAAGTTCAAAATTCTTTTCTTCATGGTGATTTAAAATAGGTAGTATACATGGAACCTCTATCTAGTCTTTGCAGATAAAGGGATAATATTGTGTGTTAGCTTAATAAATCCCTCTATGGTCTCAAACAAATACCAAGCAACTGGTTTTTTTACCTTTTTGCAACCATTTAGAAAACTAGTTATCAGTAGTCAAAAGCCAATTATTCCTTTTTTACCAAATATAGAGATATTTTTTTACTGTAGTCCTTATCTATGTTAATGATATACTCCTTATAGGCAATGATCTTTAAGAAATGGAACATTTCAAGAAGGTTCTCTTTAAACACTTTCGCATGAAAGACCTCAGGGACTTAAAATATTTTCTAAAGCATTGAATTTTCTTGATCAGAAAAGGAAATTTTCATATCTCAAAAGAAATATGCAATAGACATTTTACAAGATTCAGAACTTCTTGGTCCATGTCCAGACAAGTTTTCAATGGAGCAAAATTTAAAGCTTACTCCTACAGATGTGGTCTTATTAAATGATCCAACTAAGTACAAAAGGTTTGTTGGTAGATTGATTTATCTTACTATGACAAGGCCTAACATAGTATACTATGTTTACACATTTAATTAATTGATGCATGAACCCAAAAGCCACGTTAGCTTACAACTTTATGCATTCTTAAATACATCAAAGGTAATCCTAGTCAAGGTTTACTATTGTCTTCTACAAACAATCTTACTCTCAAGGAAATTTGCGATTCAGATTGGGGAGGGTGTTGTGCCATAAGAAGATCAAGTATAGGATATTGCATTTTTCTTAGAGATTATCTCATCTCATGGAAATCTAAGAAATAAGCCAATGTTTCTAGATCATTTACAGAAGTTAAATACTAAGTCATGGCATATTGCAAGATTTAAATGTTGCACAATCAACTCTTACACCTTTATTTTGTGACAACCATACATCCTTATTTATCGCAACAAACCTTTTTTATGAACGTACAAAGTATATTGAGTTAGACTGCCACATTGTTAAAGAGAAACTACAAAATGGAATGATTAGTCTTTCATACATACTCACATCCTTATAATTAGTGAATGTGTTTACAAAAGCTTCAGGAAAGGACCATTTTATGATGTTGCGTAACAAGTTAGGACTTCATGATATTCACTCTATAACTTAAGGAAGAGTATTACGTATCTTCTGCATTATCTCAAGATTATTTGTACTTGTTCTATTTATTTGTTGAATTTTTTAGAAAATATATCTTTGATATAAGATCATGATATATTAGGCATGTAATTAGCAAAAGACTTATTCTCTCTTTTGTATATGTATGTATTTATTTTACCGAATCAACACTACTATAATACATACATATAGTCTCAAACATTTAGCCTCTATTTTTTAAAAAAATCAAGGTCATAGGGTTTTGGCCTCGGTTATTTAAAAACCAAGGCCATAGACATACCTTATGGCCTCAGTTATTTAAAAATCGAGGTCATAGACATATCCTATTAATTTTCTCTTTTTTACACCAAATTAACACAAAAAAAAATTATCAATTTTTTTTTCTTTTTTTCCCCTATCTTTTTCCCTAAGGGTTTTTGTAAATGTAACACGCTAGCATATATACATATAAATGATTTTCAAAGATGAGAATAATTGACCCTCTCTACCACTCTATGTCTTACCGTTGTTGTCCTCATATCACCATCCTCATCTCACCGTCCTTGCCATCAAGTTAAATTATGTCTATGTTTTGCACTCTATTCTTGTTGTATCATCCTTTAAGAACAAAACCTAGAAGTTAGATCTAAGTAAAGCTTCAATCTTTGGTTCAGTTTTGGTTTGTTTTTGGACTGTATAACGTCTTCTACATACCAATATCCAATCAAAATATCTCCATTGTCTCATTTCTCTAAGCTTGAGCCTTGACTTATCATGCCTAAAATGATAGTTCTTCACCCAAATGGAAGGAGCTTAGCTTCTAAGACTAGCTCTTTTGTCAGTACTTTGCCTACTATTGGTGAAAAATCATATCCCACATATGACATCTTTCGATAAGGTTTGAGTTTATCCTTTACCCATTTTGAATATTTGGTTTTCTTGGAAAGTCAATATATATTTGCTATTTTTCTATGGTGGGTTTTGGTAGTTGATTGAATCTTTGGTCAATTGTGTGGTCTTGGCAGCTAATCTAACTTTATAGTATTGTATTTAGGATTCTTAGATATACTATTTTTTTTATGCTATATTCTAACTATCAAGAACTTACCCTTTTGAGATTTTGATTTGCCTTTGTTTCTGTTAGTAGTTTGTTTGTTTAAACGTAATCTATATTTCCTAACAGTTTATGCTTTCCAATAATGATGAAACCTAAACTAGCTCCACCCAAGCCAATTGCTCCAGAAACTCCATCAATCCCACCTTCTCAATGCAATGAGCAACAACAACAACCTCAGGGTGGAGAGGCCAATGCTAATTACAATGCTGTTAGTAGTAATGAAAATGTTAGGGTGGGATTTTTAAAGAGAAATCATATTTTTGGGAAAACATTTTAGTGTATATGTTTACGAACATATACTCTTTATCTCTTATTGGTATTGAATCAGTTTATGATACTCATTCAAACCCTTTTAGATTTTTAACTACTTTGATTTAGTCCTCTATGAATGTAAAATGGAGGGAGACTATATGGTTAGGCTTGAGTTTCTTATTCATTTTTTGATATTCTAAGTTAGTCTTAATTGACTTTCAATGTAGACAATTTCTTTGGTTTTTTGTTAAAATGATGCAACTCTACCAGCAAACCGTAATGGATATATTCGAGGAGATTGCTATGGTGGTCTCAATCAGATAAGAAGAGATGTAAGAATGACTCCATAAATTGATTGTAAGATCCAGATGCTCTGTAAGTGTTAGATTCTTTTCTGATCATGCTTTCTCTTTTATGATGAATGCAATTGTGTGATGGTGTTGGTATTGCCTCTTGAATGCAACCCTTGTTTTTCCAAAGTTTGAAGTGGTTGCATATTGGAATGAATCAAGGTAATTGATGATATTTCTGTCATTTGTCTTGACTTAGGAGATTGTAGATAATGATGTGTCCAATGCACCATTATAGCATGTTATGTGTTATCTCCTTATTTGATTATGTAATGTAGAATCTTCCCCAACTTCACTGTTTTCTTAGTCTTCTTCTGATGACTATTATTAATTTTTTAGTTTGTTGCTCAGTTACTCCTTGGTTAGTTAATTTTTATATTTTCTTTCAAGCTCTTCAGTGATTAGAATTTATGTTTTACATGGCATTTGAGTGCCATGGTTCAAATATAGGTTTCTGTACATCAATTATCAAACCTTTTTTTTGCTGGTTATTTGTATTATGGTTTATTATACTTCTCAAAAGATATACATAATTACATGAAATCAAATTATTTAATAACAATGAAAACCAAATATTTTATTTAATCTAATAATTAATGGGTGCGGTGCTATTTTCTTGAGTGGGACAATTTGAAGGGCTAATGATGGGGTTGTTTAGTCCTACAACTCTTGGTCATTAGTAATTTGTTATTGTTATATACAAATGAATCTAACTACTATCATGCCTCAAGCTTTTGGAAATATTTTTGGGATGATTAAAATGAATGCTCTTATTTCACTGAGCATTGTTCTTGAATTGTATACAGGAAATATTTGAATTGAATATTGTTTCTTTGTTAATTGTTGCTATTATTTCGATTATTGATATTGTAATGGAAAAGCTAGCCCAAGTTTGGATTAAACTATTTTGATACTTGTCTTGTAGGTTTTTCACGTCCGCTACCAAGTTATTGGCTAATTCGCATGTTATTAATATGTTTAGATAAAGCACATTAATTTTTTTTATAATTAAAAATTTTGTTTGAATTGGATAGATTCTCTCTAACGTTGGGAATTAATATTGGCCAAAAGTTAAATCCTAGTGGTGATGCGTCTAATGTTGGACCCCAAATCCAAGTTGGTTGACCTGTATTACCTCGTGTTGACGTAGATATGCTAATCAAGGTACTTATTAATTTCCTTTATTCCAATCCAATTACTTATTAATTTGATATTATGATCTTTCATTGAGAATTAATATTATTGATGATGAATATACACTAGCTTTTATATGATGGAAAATTATTTAGAACAGTTTATAAGGATTCATATGGGAACTTATCAATATAAATATTAGACTTAGTTAGTTAGGTTTTATTATGTTTTATTTATATAAACTCTCAAATGTAATTGCACTTTTAGTTTTAATATAATATGATTTTTAATATTGTAATTAATAATTGCATTTTTATTTAAATTTATGGCCATAAGGTATGTTTATGGCCTCAATTACGTAAAACACTGAGGCTAGAGACATACCATATGACCTCAGTTATGTAAAAAACAAAGGCCATATGTAATAGTCTATGGTCTCTCTAACATAAGTCTTGGTTCTTATAACTATGGTCATAACCCTACGGTCATAGTTAAAAACCGAGGCCAAAGACATGTATTGTAGTTTGTAATACAAGAAAACATTCACCAATTCTCATTATAATTCTTAATTCTCTTCTGTAATTTATTAGAGTAGGCCACATCATAGAACTATTAAATTTAATGTTGATGTTACCTTGTCATACAATATAATGTTAGAATTGGTACATTTAGACAACCTTTACTTTTGTTTTAGTAGGTACATTTAGACAACCTTTACTTCTAATTTGGTATAATTTTTAATCCATATCTCAACTATGACACATGAGATATTCTTATTTAAATTATTATTATATATTTTAATCAATTTTAATAGTAATCTCAATGAATTTGAATAATTCAAAGGAAACACTCCTATTAAAATTGAACAAAATATCTATTAGTAATCTAAATAAAGGTATTCATATATCTCACTTAAAAATAAGTGTAAAAAAGATACCAATAGTCCAAAAGTACTAATCTCATAGTAATAGCTAGAGATCATCTGCAATACTGTGGGAATTTGGTGTAATAAGGCCATAACAAATTCGTTTGAAGAGACCAAAGCTTTTGCATTATTGTTAGCAATCAGCTTAGCCAAAGTTGCCATAACGAAGGAAGTAATAATATTTGAAGGAGATAATATTAATGTTGTTAAAGCTCTTAAGGACAGGAGTTCAAATACGCAGCATGGATCTTGGAGGATTATTCAGGAAGCCAAAGAATTAACTAAATCTTTCAAGTATGGGCATTGTTAGGGAACACGGAGAAATCTTATCACAGCTCATCAACTGGTTCGATGGGTATGGAGTACAAACAATTATGGTTTTTATCATAAAATTGATGCATCATATTTCATATATAACTAAGTTTGGGGCATGCACGTGCTCCTACTAATTTTTTTTCTTAATTATAAAAAAAGTAGTGGGAACAAATAAATTATTTATTAAAATTGAAAAAAATTAAGTATATATATCCTAGTATATACAGATTATAGATATTAAGACGAGTTGTTTTGATATTTTTTCATTTTTAGACAATTTATTGTCTTCTTGTTTTTTTTTTAATTTAATATTCTTAAAAAACTATCATTTAGCCACTTTTTTCTTCTCAACTAATTTGATATCTATGTCTTCTTATTACATTATCTTTTCTAACTTGAACAATTAAATTATTATCTTAAACTTTTGCTTCACATAAAATTAATAAAAGGGAAGTTATTTATTAAAAAAATATGGAATTATTAAATAAGTAAAAGTACGAAATAGATACACTTTCATAAATTATTTATTTAAAAAATGTAAATTATCCCTCGGAGATCTAACGCTTGAGTTGCATGCATTAGAATGAGGTTTAATGCTACTAAGTTACAATATTGTTAGGACAATAATAAATATTACACCTTAAAAAATATTAAATTACCAAATAAATTAAAAGTATTAAATAAATACACCATGTCAATTATCTACTAAAAGATATAAAATTTCAAACAAAATAAATAGAAAATAATATATATATATATACCTTAAAATAAATATGAAGTTATCAAACAAATTAAAAGTACGAAATAAATAAACTTTCATAAATTATCCATTTTAAAAAATATAAATTATTAAACAAAATATATCAAATAAATAGAAAGTAAAAAATACAAATTGTCAAATAAAATAAATATAAAACTACAAATTTTCATATATATACTAATAAAAACATATCAAATAAACAAAAAATAATATATAATAATAATAATAATAATAATAATAATAATAATAAATACAAAAGCACCAACTCTCATTTATGTATATATTAGTTTTTGGGTATGTGTGCAAGTCACATGCTCCATGTGTTGTTATGAGCAAATAAAAAAACAAATATTTTTAATTTTTATAAAATTAACATTTAAATTATTTAAATATTGGATTAAACTTTTTTAGAAGTAACTCTATAATTTGCTTTCATTTTTTTTTTCTTTTTACTTTTTCAATTTTCATAACAAAGTTATTTGCATTTGGTTGTTATGGTAACATGAAATAAAAGATTTAGGAATAAGAATAAAAAAAATTATCTGATCATCAAAGACTTTGAAAGTAATTAATTTTATATTTATGTAATAAACACCATATTTATTTTGTTTATACCATGGTGTAAGAACTACCCATATATTTGTGTGTAATCATTTATTTAAAAAAGTATTAATAAATTATTTTATTTTATTAAGAATATTTCATTTTATTTGATAAAAAATTATTTCATACTTGTCAATATATTTTTATTTAAGATTTATTAATAATTAAAATTATTAAATAATAATAAACAATAATAAAAATTACACCTAAACATATCACATAGGATACAATATAAAAATAATAATTATTAAATAATAATAAACAATAATAAAAATTACACCTAAACATATCACATAGGATACAATATTTAGATGAATTTAAACATCAAGATACCAATTAAAATTTGATTATAGAATTAATAAGATTATATGTCAAAATAAAGCTAGTCAATATCTTTTCATATATTTTTTTTTCTTCCTTTTATGCATATATTATGAAGTAATATCTATATGCTAAAATAGCATACTCTCATAAAACAACTATCTTATTATGTTAGTTATGTTTTGTCCAAAACATAGGTAGAACAAGTGATATTTTCTATGAGTCAATAGTATATACAAATCGTTTCTACAGTCCAGTATAAATATGTGGTTAAAAAATAATAAGTAAAAAGGTGAAACTTATTTCAATTGTATGATAAATATTGACTCAAAATACATGTGTAAATACTTCATTTAACTATTATATTATTTAATGAAAATAAAAAATCCATCAAATAAAATAATTGTTAAATAAATATAATAGCAATTATTGAGCAACTCTTTTTCACGTATAAGGGTAATAGATAATAGATTTGAAAATGTTCTTATTTTTTGTATTTTTTTATTATCAAATGATGTCATAACAGGAATAGATAGAAAAGATTAGGAAAATAGGTTGAAATAGAACCCATTCAATATTTATATTCTAATATCATCCCTACCATTTTTTTAAAAAATAATTTCAAGTTTATACTTATTATATTTATATTAGCATTTATGAAATTATCAACTCAAATGAGGTATTTTCACCTTCTTCATATATCCAGCCGTGACTTTCATTCTTCTCATGAATTGTGATTGCTTTGACGAACAACAACCATAACGATGGCAACGACCACGATTGCTTCAACTAACAGTGATATTGATATCCTCTTTTCAAGTATCGAATAAACTTACATGATATCGATATCAATTTCACACTACAAAGATTAGATTGTTAGTGCAACCAAGTATATGTTATCTGTTCAAAAATATATGATCTACCTTAAATTATTTCACACGATTGCATGTTTGATTTTAAGAAAATAATTAAAATAAATTAACATGATATAAAACTTAATTCACTAATAAATACACATAGTTGGATATATGTTTATTGGATACATCAATAAAAAACCAGAGTCCTTATTTAATGTGGATGATATTAATTTTACACTAAAGAATTGGTATTAATTTTACACTAAAGAATTGGATTATTGACCATCCAAATACATTGATCAACGGTCATAAAACATATTTGTTTTCTAATATTTAAATCATTTTAGATAGATAAATAACTAATCAATCATTTAAGACATAGAAAGTTAGACATATGTCCAACTTTTATTCCATGGTTACGATTCAAAATTTTTCTTAATATATTCTTTGTTTGGAAATACATAATTTACATTGAATTCTTCCACAATTATTATTTTTGATCATGAAAGAAATAATTAATATAAATTAACATGATAGAAAACTAAATTCATTACATATGTTCAACTAGATACAATAGAGTTGGACATATATAACTCAAAATAAGAGTCCACATTTAACATACGTGATGTTAGTTTTACACTATAAAGTTTGTTTGGAAATACATAATTTACATTGAATTCTTCCACAATTATTATTTTTGATCATGAAAGAAATAATTAATATAAATTAATATGATAGAAAACTAAATTCATTATATATGTTCAACTAGATACAATACAGTTGGACATATATAACTCAAAATAAGAGTCCACATTTAACATACGTGATGTTAGTTTTATACTATAAAGTTAGACTATTGTTCAACACAACACATATTTTTCAGAATACATAATCATAATTGGTTCCCTTTCACGCAATTTTTATCAAAGAACATAAGATTGAAGATGAAAGTTGAAGTCTAAGTCATTATACTAGGGATATTGTGAACCAGGTTAACGTAAGTGTAAACGGAAAAATTGGGTTAGATATTACTAACACAATCAGAAACAGAAAGTTCAACAAAGAGATAAACAGAGATGAATTTGTTTACCAACCCAAATCCAAAAAAGCTTATAATTCCAGGAGAACAATCCATAATTACTTCAAACAAGAGTAACAAACCAGGTTGGTTTGTTGATTGGAGTCAGGCTGGTTTCGCGTAACGTTATATGGGAGGTTATTTTATACATAACATTAAATATCAAGTGGTAGGATCCAAATCATATTTTTAATAAATATGGGATTACTAGAGCATATAACCCAAAAAATTATCAAATAAAATAATATCAAATAATTTAAAAGCTACCAACTTCCTTTTATACATATATTTATATAGTCCAATAAATCTAAATTAAATATATGTTTAAAAAATAACAAGAAAAAGGAAAAAAAACTTATTTTAATTATATGGTAGATGTTGACTCAAAATGCATATGCATGTGTAAATACTTAATTTAACTATTATATTATTTAATAAAAATAAAAATATCAATCAAACAAAATAAATATTAGATAAATAGAATATTAATTATTTAGCGTTTTTATTTTATATATAAGAGTAATAGATAATAGATTTAATTTTTTTTATATATTTTTATTTTATTTTCTATTACCAAAAATTTCATAAAATAAATATATATATATATATATATATATATAAATAATCAAATAAATAGGAAGCTACAACTACCTTTTATATAGGTATATATATATGAAATTAAAAATGAGTATTAAATAGAAATTATTGAGTAACTCACTTTATATATAAAGTAATCTATAATAGATTTAAAAATATTTTTATTTTTTATATTACCAAATGATGTAATAAAAAAAATAGATAAAAAAAATTATCAAGCAAAATAAAATCACATAAATAGGAAGCTACCAACTTCCTTATATATATATATTATTTCATATATAATTAATTACCCAATTAAAAAATTGAGATCTCTCAATGGAAAAAAGAATCAAGACATAGTAATTTTTTTTGTGTACAAATACAATAAATTTAATCTTTACATATCTTGTTAGTTTTGCTTTTGTGGCTTCTTATTCTATGAAAAAATAAACTTGTTATTTAATCAATATAATTTTTATTAAACCATACAAAAATGTATGAAATCTAATTATTCATAACTGACATAAAAAAAATAAATTGTATAATAGATAGGAGTTAATCAAGGTTGTTAGTTTAATTTTTATATAAAAATAAAGTAGTAAAATATGATATAAGTCTTAAAATCAACCAACACTATTCCTAATTTAATTATAAGATAAGTATTATTAATATCAAAATAAAATATGTAAGCCATAAACAAAGAAGAATAAATAAGAATCAGTATAATTATATACCAAAAGGCATAATATTTCTTAATTTTTTTTAAAGTAAATAAGTTTTTAGCAACAAACATTATACCCCTTATTTTTTTTATATTAAGGAAATATTTTTTATCATAACTTAATGTATGTATCAATCTATATATTATAATATAATTAGTTTTTGTTAATTTATTATTTCATAATTATTTTAAAATCTTATCTTTAGAATTAAAATCCGATTAAATATTGATATATCACTTAGTTTTAGAATTTATTATTGTAATAATAATAATAATTCATTAATGTTAATAATAATATTAAAATTAATTAATTTTATGAATATAATAGAAGATCTGTACTTGTACTGTAGTAATAACAAAGTAGTTTTATAAATATTATTATTCTTATTTTATTATAAATATATCTATTCGTTTTTATTTTTTAAGTGCCTTTTTATCTTACTTTATACATTATGTTAGAAACTTGGTGAATTAAAATTTACTTTTTTATTATTGGTTTTCTTCGTCATTTAATTTTTAACTCAATTTATTTTATTTTATAAATAAAATATAATTATCAAACATAAATAAATAATTTTAAAGCAATTCATTTTTTTTGTAATAGAGTATAGATTAATAAATACTACTAGATTTGATAGAGAAGGGTAGTAAAAAAAATTTAATAAGAAGGACTCAATTTTGAATTCCATCTATCTAGGAGCTACTCTTTGTAAAGTCATTTTCTAATTTAATAATACTTGTATTTTTTAAGGAGAAAAAGAAATTTTTTGTTAAAAAATAAATAAATAAAAACTTACATTTATTTTTTAATTGAATTTGAAATTCCTAAAAATGTGTAGGATATGTAAAGCCGGCTAATATTTATATAAGGGTATCTTCAACCTTTTATTCTATTGTATATTACCTAATTTTTATTTATCTTTAATTTATAACATTAATTATTATATTCAATCAATTAAATACTTATATATTATTATTAATTAATTAATAATAAGTATATTATTAAAAAAATTAAAAATATATTAAATAAAATATTTATTTATTATATGAATTAAAAATTTTATTATTAAGAAAAATTAAAAATTCACTAATTTCTTTAATCATTCTGTATTATTTATTTAATTTTAATTTATTATATATAATAAAAAATTTAATAATATTTTTAAATTTTTTCTAAATCTTTGTTTTAGTTTATATTAAAATTTTAGTTCTATATTATATAATTATTTTTAGTCATATATTTGATTTTAATTTATTATATATAATAAAATATATAATAATATTTTTAGAATTAAAAAAATCATAGCATAAATAGTGATATAATAATAAATAATATTGTAATAAATTTAATACAATATTATTTATTACATCAAAGTTTTTTACTAAATTTAAAGATATAATACAGGATTGAAGTTGGTCTATCTATTTGATTGCAAATAAGTAAATATTTTTTATATTGATTTTCAAAGGTCTCCCTCGCATAAATACAAATGAAACCCTCTATTTAGAGAGTAATTTATCATATTATTATGAATTTTTAACAAACACTATATATATATATATATATATATATCACTTCCTTTGTGACTTATATATGTAAAATTAATATTAAAATTATATTTTTTATATCTTACATATATATTATTAATATTAATTTTTTTCTACGATCATAAATGAAGTTCTTTTTTAGTGAGTACAAGGAGACATTGAAAAAACATCAAATATTATGATAAAATTTATTACCTTAAATCAATGCTTTATTACAAATGTATATATGTCATAATAAAATTTATAACCACAAAATAATGTTTTACTACAAAATGACAAACCTTACTTCGAATTATTTTGATAAAAATAAATTTTAAATCAAAATTAGGATATTTTGAATATTTTAGAACACTGTTAAGTGTTGTTACATTCTGTTTAGTAAATTATTCTTATATTTTACAAGTTCACTTTACATTAATAATTTTAGAAAAATCAAAACTTTAATATGAATTATAACCTAAGAATTGGCTTGAAAATTTTAGATATGTAAATTTTTATAAAAAATTATTTTAAAAATGTTTAACTTTATTATAAATTAAAGTTTCATAAAAAGGATTTCAAATTTACTTCATATTTTAAATTAATAGAGGCATGAAAATAAATATAGGTAAAATAAAGAAAATGATCGACAAAAGATAAAATCAATTTTAAAATCTTTTTAAATTTAGTTTATTATATAATTTATATACGATTTTATTAATAAAAAATAAAATTATTTTATGATCATATATATAATATATCCTTAAATAAAAACCTAAACTAATCCAATTAAATGGAGTTGTTCTCTAAAATTTCAAATCAAATAAATTATGATCTGTTATAATTTTGTTTGATTATTTTTATTTATAATAATTTATTGTAATAATATAAGTGATATGGTTAATATTTATTAGTTAAATTTATTTATGTATATAATGTTACATTTTTGTTAAATAGAGTTTTCGTAAAATTGTTTTGTTTTTTTTAAGGAAAAGGAAAAAAAAAACAAAAAACTAGGTAGCACTCAATCTCATAAGAATGAACGGGACCCTATCAATTCAAATCCAAATCGAGTTCGCCCAAGTAACTCTAAAAATCTTTCTCTCTCTATCTCTCACCGATTTTCTTATACCTTTTCAACTCCGTCGTCGTTGTCCTTTTCTTTTGCATTTTTGCAGGCATTATTACAACAGAGCAGAGCTGGGTGGGTTTCACTATTCCTCATTTCTCTATTCAAATTAAATTTGTTTCCGAAAAAGTCCCTGTCCTTTCCACAAAATGTCCGATCCCCTTTGAGATAAGAAAGAAGAAGAAAACGGCCACCATAGAGCGTGAACCATGATGTACAGAAAGTACGGTCGTCGCAGCGGAGGTATTATTCCTAGAACTTATTCAGATCCCTTAAACGAAACCGTTGAAGACGACCCTTTCGGTGACTCTTTGTCAAAAGAAAGTTCCCAAGACCCTCTATACGGCGTCGCTTACTCGTCTCAAGACTCCTCCCATTGGTCGGCCTTCGATTCGGACCCATTCAATTTCGATTTGCCTAAGGATTCATTTCCGGGTCTGCCTCCGAGAGCCCCTTCGGACGATTTGGGGAACGGCGTCGTTAGGAAGTCAAAGAAGGCAAGAATTGCGAAAATTGAACTCAAGGTGTCAAATAAGAAACCGAGGCTTTCAATTCCTGTAACTTCGACTTTGATGGAAACCCAGGAGTTTGGAGAGATGATGGAGCACGTGGACGAGGTAAATTTTGCTTTAGATGGTCTGAGGAAGAACCAGCCGGTCCGGATCAGACGGGCTAGCTTGTTGTCTTTGTTGTCTGTGTGTTGTACTGCCCAGCAGAGACGGCTTTTGCGGGCTCAAGGGTATGTTAATTCAAATTGATTTCCTTATGGATTTTAAATTTGAAGTGTGATTTTGGTCATTTGGGTATTGAAAATGTATGAATTTTCTTGGTGGTTATGAATCTTTCTGAATTTTATTCATTGTCATTCTGGTAGTTCTGGATTGGCCTAGTGTTTTGAGAGAGTTTGAGGAGTTGTTGATGGGTCTTGAATTCAAAATGTATTTTTTAGAGGCGTACATAGAGTAAGGAGAGAGGTATCTTGATATAAGAATCCGAACACTCCAAGATCATTGTTTTGGTTAAGAAATTTTTTTTGTCCTAAAATGTATCCAAGATTGTTGTCTCATTGATGGTTCCACGATTTATTAAGGAAAAAAGTTATTGCTTGCAATAGAATATATTTCTTTTTAGAATTGGTTCTCCAATCTGATTGGTTATATGGAATTTTGTGTTGGACTAGAATTGGTACATAGAAATTTTTGAAATCATCACCATGCCTGCTTGTGGCTCAACTGTTTTATTGCCATGGTTGCAAGGAATGACTATGTTTTCTTGTAGATTTCTTGATTCTTAATTGCTTTGTTCTCAGGATGGCGAAGACAATAGTTGATGCTATTTTGGGTCTTAACTTTGACGATCCTCCTTGCAGTTTTGCTGCTGCTGCTCTATTTTATGCTTTAACCAATGATGTAAGTTCTGGAGCATTTGTTTACAATTTTAAGAATTTGTCAAGAATGGTCAACAAAGTTATCAAATTTTAATTTGGGTCTAATAGTATATCCGGATGATATGCATTTCTCATTCAAGAAATTGATTATATTTCATATTTTAAATTAATCACAGATTTGAAGCTGAACGCGCTGCTAAATCAATAGTATATTTCCTTCAATTCACATTTTAAGTGATATGATGTTATCTGTAATGGAGATATGGTTTTCTGCATGAAGGAGAAACATATTGCACAAACAAGATCTGAATTATTATTTTTTTTTGGTTGTGATATTTAAATGATCCCCTATATTTTATCTAGAAAAAGATAGCTCTATTTATTGTGTAAGAGTTTCTTTTACTTTTTTGTTAGCATAAATAACTTAATTACCTATTAATATTATAGTTATGTACCCGGGGAATGTAAGAGTAGAACTTAGTATGATCAAAATAGAATAATGTAATAGGTTAGGATCCGTATACCAATGATTATAACCAACAAATCTAACCAATCATATGTGATTGTTGAAATACTTTCATCTAATGGTGAATATGTGATTATGTGTTACTTGATTTTAGAAGTTATTAGCTAATTTTAAATTTTAAATTATGATAGCAAGTGCACTATTAATTTAAAGTATTATATGTTTTAGATAATTAGATTCTTTGGTTAAAATTATTGGTCTTCAGAATGCTCCCCTAATATAATATAATCGTCATAATGAACACATACCTTGATAATCTTCTCTATCAAATCTGTTTATCCCTTGTCATAAAAAATGTGAATTCTTAGATTTTTTGAATGAAGTGTCAATTCATATTTGAGTTTAATTGGAACCACACACGCACACAAACAAGCAGTGCAGTGCTGCAGTGCTATTGAGTATGAATACCTCTTGGTTTTATTTGCCATACCTTTTTTGACTGACTGTTTACATTTGTGAGCTTAATTGAATACTGAGTCAGCGATGTAGAGTTTGGACTTGTAACTTGATGAAGACTGAAGAGTTGCCTTTGAATTTACTATTTCTTTCCTTCGATTTGCTCTTGTATATTTTAGTACCTTTGGGTCATGTTTGGTTGAAGAAAAACCCTATCCTTTCACTCTCCAATGGAATTCTCGTTTACAATAATATATTTTCTTTACTTATCTGTATCATCCCTTTTCCCTCTAATTTTTCTTTATTTGACACACAACAATTCCTTTTCTTATTTACCCTATTTTAAACATGTCCACTACTTCTTTTTCAATTTTATCCTAATTTGAAACATAATAGGAAAATTTGCAATTAGTTTTTTAGTTCCTCATTTAGGACACAACAATAGTTTTATTTTCCCAATTTTATCTTTATTTAAGGAAAGCTGTAGGCATTGATGCTTTTTGTTCAATTTCAGTCCTAAATAAAATATTAAAGCAATGTATTTTCTTATTCCATTGTTCAAAGCAAACATCGATTGGTCATGAGGTTCTCATTCAATTCACTTCTATTGATATTAACATTCACATTACCTTTCCATTCTACGAAACAAGCATGACCTTGATGTTATAATCGTTGTAGTCATGCTACTCTATTATGACTTGGATGATGTGTTTTTAGTTAATTCTATATTTATTTGATCTTACCTTATTTGCAAATACTTCCAATCATCATCTTGGACTTAGTCTGTTGCATTACCCATTTGAGATTTTCTTTGGTTATACATTTCTATCATCCGAATATTCTCTTTTCATCTTTTGTGGATACGGGAATTTTCCTTCATTTTGTTATTACGTCTGTACTTATGGCACTGTATTTTTTTTATTTCTGTCTTATTTTTCCACATTGTTCATTTAATTGCCAAACATGATTGCCTTCATGCTGTGAAAGTCCTCTATTTTAATAACAATAATCCTGAAAGTCTACTTTCATGTAGGGTCAAGATGATCACCTTTTGGAATCGCCCAGCTGCATCCATTTTCTAATTAGGTTGTTGAAACCAATACTCTCTACTACCACGGAAGACAAGTTGCCAAAAATAGGTTCCAAGTTACTGGCATTACGCACTAATGCCAACATCTTTCATAATAGTTCGAAAAAATTAGATTCAAGTTCTGATGAAATTTTTTCAAAAGTTCGAGGAGTTCTTCTAAGTTGCAAGGAAATAAAATCAAGCTTTGGGAATGATGTTGGAATGGGGAAACCAGAATTATGCCCAAAATGGATTGCTTTGCTTACTATTGAAAAGGCTTGCTTTTCTACTATTTCTATTGAAGGTCTGAATTCTGCATTAAGCTGATGGGTTTGTAGCTGTAGGGTGCATGAAAGCAAATTCTATTTATTTAAGGATTGCTATCATTATCAGATCTTTATTTTTACCCAAAAAAAAATCTATCCATGAGACAAGTAGTTTTGTAGATCTAAAGTTAATGCAAATAGTTTTACCGTTAGCATTGTACATGTTGAATTTGTAAAACGGTGAGATATTTCTCTTTATCATACATGTGTATATATAAATATACATAACAACTATGCAAGTATTACACTCTTGCCGCTCTCTCACTCATTCTTCACGCACAACTACCAAAGCCTCTACAGCACTTTCACTTAACGTGCTCGTGGCACTTCCTCATTTAGTTACTAATAGCACCGCCTCATTTATTCTCACACACTCTCAGACCACCTCTCATGTGGCTCTCACTATATCTTCACACACTTCTCAATTACAATACTGTAGGCACCTAATGGTATAAGCTTCTAGATACTTATGTATAAGGCGGCACTTGATAGTTTTGTAGATCTAAAGTTAATGCAAATAGTTTTACCGTTAGCATTGTACATGTTGAATTTGTAAAACGGTGAGATATTTCTCTTTATCATACATGTGTATATATAAATATACATAACAACTATGCAAGTATTACACTCTTGCCGCTCTCTCACTCATTTTTCACGCACAACTACCAAAGCCTCTACAGCACTTTCACTTAACGTGCTCGTGGCACTTCCTCATTTAGTTACTAATAGCACCGCCTCATTTATTCTCACACACTCTCAGACCACCTCTCATGTGGCTCTCACTATATCTTCACACACTTCTCAATTACAATACTGTAGGCACCTAATGGTATAAGCTTCTAGATATTTATGTATAAGGCGGCACTTGATAGTTTTGTAGATCTAAAGTTAATGCAAATAGTTTTACCGTTAGCATTGTACATGTTGAATTTGTAAAACGGTGAGATATTTCTCTTTATCATACATGTGTATATATAAATATACATAACAACTATGCAAGTATTACACTCTTGCCGCTCTCTCACTCATTCTTCACGCACAACTACCAAAGCCTCTACAGCACTTTCACTTAACGTGCTCGTGGCACTTCCTCATTTAGTTACTAATAGCACCGCCTCATTTATTCTCACACACTCTCAGACCACCTCTCATGTGGCTCTCACTATATCTTCACACACTTCTCAATTACAATACTGTAGGCACCTAATGGTATAAGCTTCTAGATATTTATGTATAAGGCGGCACTTGATAGTTTTGTAGATCTAAAGTTAATGCAAATAGTTTTACCGTTAGCATTGTACATGTTGAATTTGTAAAACGGTGAGATATTTCTCTTTATCATACATGTGTATATATAAATATACATAACAACTATGCAAGTATTACACTCTTGCCGCTCTCTCACTCATTCTTCACGCACAACTACCAAAGCCTCTACAGCACTTTCACTTAACGTGCTTGTGGCACTTCCTCATTTAGTTACTAATAGCACCGCCTCATTTATTCTCACACACTCTCAGACCACCTCTCATGTGGCTCTCACTATATCTTCACACACTTCTCAATTACAATACTGTAGGCACCTAATGGTATAAGCTTCTAGATATTTATGTATAAGGCGGCACTTGATAATATATAGATAACTAGATAATTCCAAAGGGCTTTCTAGATGATTATTACTAGATCAATTCAAATAAAAGATTCTAGAAAGGTGGAGAGAGTTAGCGATGGTAACTCAACAGTACATGCAGTCCAAAGTTCTAAACATAGTTGGTCAAGTGCTCAAGTCAGATATGTAGGCCACTGATAGTCAGTGTGGAATGTGTGAACTGCTATTTAATATTTTATGGTTTCTGTTTCTAGTCCAGTATACATTATTGAGAAAATTATGAACATTTATTGGCAGATGCTTTTTGGATTGGCCTATGATGCCCTATTTTCAGGTCCAATTATCTATGTTATTTTAAGGAATCGGTACTCTTTTGGTCCCTTTGTTTAGGGGACTGATACACTTTAGCGTTTAGCCCCTTGTTTTAAAGTAGGATAAGAATAGACCCCTTCTTATATTTGGTACACTTTGGTCCATTTTCAACAATACAAATCTGAATTAAAAATTAAAATAATTAAAAAATATTAAAATATCCCAAACTATCTTTTACATGATAGTTTGGGTTATTTAAATATATTGTGAATTATTTTAATGTTTAACTTAGATTTTATTGTTCAGAATGAACCAAAGTGTACCAAATATTGGAAGAGGGGAACTATTGATGTTCTATTTTAAAACAAGGGACTAAAGTGTACCAGTCCCCTAAACAAGGGGAACCAAAAAGGTACCGCTCCCTCATTTTATTGTCAACTTGTGTGCACATAGGTCCATGTTAATGCATCTGTGCATGCATGTGGATTTAGATTTTATTACATATATGGGTTTTTGTGTGTTTATGCATGCATTAGTTCCTTTTTTTTTGAGCCTGTTTCTGACTGTAATGCTTTCTCTTCATGATTATGTTTCTTCAGAAACCTCTAGTACAATAAGGAAAGCCGGGGGTAACTTTAAAGAAAAATTACGAGAGCTTGGAGGTCTTGATGCAGTATTTGTGGTTGCCATGAACTGTCATTCCCAAATGGAGGTGTGTGCTTGTATGTTAGTATAATCTCATAATCTGAATCATTATATGAGATGCCGATGGTTCAAACAAGCAAAAGAAAGTTAATCTACTCCATCTTGGCTCAATTTTTGTCGTGTAAGATTTTTTAATTACAGAAAGCAGAATACTAATTGTAGCTGGAGTAGAATAATATTGGCCATATCATGGAACTATATTCCCAGTTATTTTCCAGTCCTAGTTTCCTTTTGCATTGTCAAACATAGACATTTTATTTTGATTATATAGAGTGATATTGGGAAGGAGCAGCATATGCCTCTCTTGGATGATATAGATACTTCCATAAGTTGTACATATATTGTTTTTAAAATTTGGTTGGAGTCATCATGGATAATATTGTTTAAACAAACTTTTAGCCATGGCTTTATCAATTTTGAGCCATAAATTGATTATACATATATTGTTTTTTAAAATGTTAACAATCATGTGCAGAGTTGGCTGGAAAGTAAATTACCTTCTTCAGATTCAAAAGTTGGTATGGACATGCAGAGTCTAGCTCTGCTTTTGAGATGTTTGAAGATCATGGAAAATGCCACTTTCCTTAGCAAAGATAATCAGGTTTCTTTTCATTTTTCATCTTTGTGTGAACTTGATAATTCTTTTTGATTTTTAAAGGTGAAATAAAACACAACCAGATTAACTGTCATATTTACTTTCTTTAACAGAGTCATTTGCTTGAAATGAAAGGAAGTATACCTTCTGGAACACATATTTCTTTTGTAAAACTCGTCATAAGTGTCATTAAGATACTCTCAGGTAGCTAAGAATGCCAAATGCTTATTCTATTTCTTAATTTTGGTTTGTCACCCAACAATACATGCATTAAGTTTTGTACTTTTTTATCAGTTATGCAATCTAACAATTTGTCTTGGTTTTTCAGCTCTTTACTTGATCAAAAATTCTTCTGCTGCATCCAATAGTGATAAGTGTTGCGATCTTTCTGGTGGATCTGGTTGCGCTTTTGAGTTGTCCTTAATTGAAGATTGCAAAGGTACCTGATTGCAGCTGCTCTTTCTGTTATGATTGTCATAGTGGATTTTTAAATCATTTTTTCCTTACTTGAATGGGCAGGGGATAATAATGACTGCTCATTCATTAGTTCTAAGAAGCGTTCTGATTCAGAGAATAATTCCTCTAATAAAAGCTTCAATGTATGTCTGAGCAACCAATTGGCTTCCACCTCACAGTTGGCCTATTATATATCTAGTTCTGAACCCAGTACTTCAAGGACTGATACTTGTTCTTTGAAGACAAGACTTGATTCTTCCACATCTGGTTCTTGCAGTGGGGCATCGTGGAGTTTAAGTGGTGAAACACATATGCTTAATAATGGTTCTTGTAAGAATGCTAATCTTGTTCAGGATTTCTATTTGGGAAATCAAGATGTAAAACCTGAGAATTTAGAGGAGACCCTGGACCCTTTTGCGTTTGATGAAGATGATTATGGACTCTCCAAGTGGGATGTATTGTCAGGAAAGCAAAATTCACCATGTGTTCAGAAACGTGTTATGACGAATAGAGCTCTTGATCATGGCTGCCAGTCATTGATGGCAATGAGCCAACAAGAATCAAGTAATGTTGAAAATCATCAGCAGCAAACAGCTTCCTGTTCTACGATTAGTGAAGGCTCCAGTCTCTTATCTGACTGCCTCCTTACTGCTGTTAAGGTGATGCTGTTGTTTTTGTTTAGTTTTGGTTTTTCTTATGCCCCTCTCGCTGAAGATAATCCTGTTGTTTAATATTAAAACATTTGTCATCATAAACATGATACACCTATCTCTAAATGAGTAAATGGTGAAACGTTTTTTGTTGTATGTCAGTTTTAGATTTCTTAACAAGCATATTATGGTGTCATGTCGACAGGTTCTAATGAACTTAACTAATGACAATCCTGTTGGTTGCTGGCAAATTGCTGCGTGTGGAGGGCTAGAGACTATGTCTAACTTGATCGCTGGCCATTTTTCTTCCTTCACTTCATCTCCCTCTAGTCAAATAAAAGAGAATACTGTATATGATGAAATCGACCATCAGAGTGATAGACCTATAACTGACCAGGAGCTTGACCTTCTTGTTGCTATATTGGGCCTACTTGTGAACTTGGTAGAGAAGAATGGTCGGAACAGGTGAAATTTTCTTCTAGGTGTAGTATATACTTGTAAATTGTAATGTTGTTTTTGGATTATTATGTATGAATTACTGAACGGTCTAGTCATTTCTGGCAACTTCTCATTTTGCTATTTTGGATCTTAACAACTTTTGGTTATATTTTAGTTAGTTTGTTTGTTTTGCCTCCATCATTGTCTTTGTTCATGTTTACCTCGATGCATATTACACTTGGGGTGAATATATTAGGTCACCTACAAATTACTGGTGGAGCGTATATTAGGCTTTTTCTCCCCTCCTTTATTGGCTCTCACAAGTATGTTATCCGTGCAGATCACGGCTTGCTGCAGCTAGTGTTCAGTTGCCTTGTTTAAAAGGGTTTCAAGAGAAGAGTCACAAGGATATGATTCCATTACTGTGCTCAATCTTTTTAACCAATCATGGAGCAGGTGAGGCGGCCCAAGAAGGAAAAGCTTTGTCATTGGTGAGTCATCTTTGCATTCTCGTTGAATCTTTCCTATCAAATCAGTTTAATTAAAGGAAAATTAATTCTTCGAAAAACATGATGCTAGGTTGCTGGAAAAGCATTTGAAACTTCTTGGGAGCTTAGATGTACTTGATGCCATCAATAATTTCTTTAATATTTTGCTGTTGTATATAGGGGTGTGCAAAAAATCTGATCATCCGATTAATCCGATCCGTTAATTTTTTGACGGTTTCGATCCGACTATCGAATCGGATCGAAATTTTTTCAATCCGTTAAGTTCAGATTGGATGACAGATTTCACTATGTATCATCCGATCCTATCCGATCTAACTAAAAATACTTAAATATATATTTATATTTTACATATTAGTCATATTTTCATTGGTCATTTCTATATTAGTCATATTTTAAGGTTTGTTAGCTCAAATAAGTTTATGATATGTTAAAATTTAAATTTTATTCAAAAAATACCAAAAATAGAGTTAATTAAGTTTATTAGTCGGATTTAACCGATCCAATCCGAATAGATTATGGATCGGATTGCATCAGATTTGAAAGGTGATCGGATCGGTTGCGGATTATGATGTTTCAATTCGATTGGATGGTCGGATCGGATCGGATGAGTATAAAATCAACGGTTTTGATACGATGCACACCCCTGGTTTTATAGTTAATGCCTTTGATGGCTCAGTGGTGATTTTCTTTGTACTTTTCAACTTTTATATGGTCTTTCTTAATACATTGTTCCCTAAAGCGAAAACAGCACAGATCATAATTGTAATTCTCATTCTATCAAAAACCATAACCATACAGGATGATGAGGAAGCCCTAGTACAAGGGGAAAAAGAAGCCGAGAAAATGATCCTAGAAGCTTATGCTGCATTGCTTCTAGCATTTCTTTCAACTGAAAGGTTTTGTTTTCTCATTACTACTATGGTTGTTATTGCTGTTGTTTAAATCTTGATCTATGTATCAAGTTCCCTTATGAATATCTGAAGGCAGAGTATCTTCTCTATCCACAGTAAGAGAATACGGGAGTCAATCGCTGACTGTCTTCCAAAACGCAACCTGGCAATTCTAGTTCCGGTCTTGGACAGATTTGTGGTATGTATTTCTTTTGATTTGCTGATATGAAAGAGACATTAAGTAATTATGCAGGTGGAATTCATGAATGATGTGTGTATAATTTTTCTTTATCAACAATGTTCAGGCATTTCATTTGACATTAAACATGATATCCCCGGAGACTCATAAAGCTGTGAGCGAAGTAATTGAATCATGTAGAATACCTTAAGAGCTTGTTCGTTCATCCTGTATAGTTTGAGCCTCGGATTTCAGAGACAAACAGTGTTGTTGCTGTGGCGATGCACTTTTACGAGTTTGAAATGGTATTACCTAGTTAGATCTGACCTTAGTTCTGTGTTATAATAGGCAGGTTGAGTTTTTTTTTTTTAAACTTTATAAATTTTTTGGTCCCACTTTTTCTTCCCAGTGCTATGTTATTCTTTACTATGTTTTACACCATCTTGGTGCTGAGATGCTTGTATACAGAAACGATAATGAAATGAAAATATTTATGTAGCTTAGTGAACTGTCCTGGTATTCGGCACAAGTGGTCTCCTCGTTTCTTGTGAGAAGAGTGATGAGATTTTTCATTCCTTTGTGTGAAGTTCTCTCTCTCCATATTTGTTTTTTTTAAACTCTCTCCATCTTTGCTTAAAAGAAGTACATCTAATTAGGACTTAGCATCAATTTGAAAACAGTTCTAAGATAGTTCGAATTCGATTTGAAACAAATTATGAATTATTTAATCCGAATCTGATATGTTATAAATGTCAATCCGAATAAATCCAAATTTGATTGGATTGATCGGATTGTATAGGGTCAAAATTTTAATTTAAATCAATAAAATAAAAAATTATATAAATAATCAAATTATGAATTATTCAATCCGATCTGAACTCTTATAAATATCAGAATAAATCTAAATTTGAATCTATATAATTTTAATCTATAAAATAAAAAATTACATAAAATCAAAGAAAAATTTAAAATAAAAATATTTTTCATACAAATTAAAAGGTAGGTGATAACATGATTAAAAATAGTTCAACAAAAATAATAAAAAATAAAAAAATTCAATATCAATTACGTAATTTAACTTTACCCTCTAAACATAATAATAACACAAATTTCTTAAGATAATCATTTAAGATTTAAGTCATCAATACTATATTAATACCATCAAGAACATCTATATATATGTAAAAATTAAAAAGTTAAAAATATACATAAGCAAGTAATAAGTTAATAAACATAATAATATGTAAAAAACTTTAATTTTCACATAATATGATATCAAATAAATCTATATATATTCAAACTATATATTTGAAAGTTTTATGTAATATATTTGATTTTAGAGCCTCAATTTTATCAAATGATTCTTGGATATTAATGATTGGAGAGGAACGAATTCAATTTTGAGTACAAATCAAGGATTGCACACTTTTAGAAGATAATGAACTCTTGTATGGACTAATTGTACGACTACCAGTAGAGAATACAGATTCAGATGTTATAATAGATACTGGTATGACCAATACATCTTAAATTATCAAAGGCCAAATCTTAAATCTTAAGGAATGAACATTCCACCAACTTAAAAGATCAAATTTCTCATCATCCATATCAACCAATGCATCTTGCAAGTATTTTTCCACCTCAGATTTGTTTTCCATAGTATGAATTTCTTTTAAATGCTCTCTTACGAGAAACATAAAGTTGAAATGTACATGCTTTTAAACCAAAACCTTTTGTACTCATTTGTAAAGGTTGAGAAGATTCTTCTGTGCTTGATGAAAAATAAGCTTTACGATACTTACAAAATCTTCTATTTGAGTTGGTTGTATTGCACTTTTATCTTTATTTATTTTCTCAATCACATAAAGTGTATTCTTATATTTATCTAAAGCTATATGTATAGTTATAGAAAAAAAAATATTAGACATTAACAATAAGTAATATAATTACTTAAATAAATAATAAAACATAGGGTAAAAAACATGCTGAATTAGATGAAACTGATGAAGAATCTGTTATTTTGTTTATGATAACTCCTCGATTATTATAAATTTATTGTCAAATGATATTGAAATATAAAAAATATCTATAATTCATTAAGATTTTAGAAAAAAATTGATATTATACAATGTTCAATTCTATAAACTTCTAACCTTAAAAAACTAATTTTTTCATATAAAATCAATTATATCTGTAATATAAATAATCCCAACATTTGTAGTAATTACTAGATCCATAAAAAATTTCATACCATGGGAGGTTCCAAATGTCACAAAGTCGCAAAAGAACAAAATGTTGAACTAATATATATTTTTGTAATCAAACCCGTCATATTTTATTACTTATAATGCTAATAATAATAATTTAAGCAAACTTGAAAGCAAGGTCATTAGTAAATCAATTGATCTATTGACCCTGAATTATTTGTATGTTATACCAAAAAAGCAGGTAATAGAATGCGGACAAGTACAATCTCTTTTATAATTTGGGTTCTTCAAACTCCCGTATACTTTTAGGGACTTTATTATGTCTTTCTACCACAATTCGAGTTCTTGTATTGCCTTATAAATTGTAACTGCACTTACAAATTTAAAAATGAAAGATAAGGTCACTACTTTGGTTTGTTTTTTAGGGGAGATGGAGTCAAATTAAATAAGAAACAACACTCAAAGCATAAAATAAGATGACATTTCAATAAAAAGATGGATAATACTCCATCATAAGTAATTTACTATATGTAAAAATTGAGTAGTCAAAACATTATGAACCAATATCAATAACATATCACAAAATAGAGCATTTGAACATTGGATCTGAAATCAAAATTCAGAAAAAGAAAAAGTTCAAACAAATCTAACCTTCCATTGAAGAACATCGACTGGGAACGACCGAACAACGACTAGGAACGAGCTAATAGTGGCGAGGGAATGGGCGAAAAACGATTAGGAATAAAAACGATTGGGAAAGAGCTAACAATGGTAGGGGAACGAGCGAACAACGACTGGGGAACGAGCGAACAATGACGGGGGAACAACTTGAGTGAAAGTGTCGAATGTTGGAGTCGAATCAGTCGAGTATGAGAGCATAATAAGTTAATCACAAGCTAATAAGTTCGTGGTATAATCTAGGTTTTTATTTTTTTTGCTGCTTTGTTCAAATCCGGTCCCTGTTCTAACCTATAATGTATTTTTTTCTCGATATATAAATGATTTAATTATTTAGTTAGTTTTATTTTTAATTCTTAATAAAAAGATATATGTTCATTTTTTTATAATGTTAAAAAATATTTATTCATTTAGGTCGTAAGAAAAATGAATATATTTTTTTGGGCTTTTAAAAGTGAAATTGCATGTATAAAAGAGGTTATAATATACAATTAAAACTTTTTATGTAATTTACATTAATTTATAAATTTTTATTTTATTATATATTTTTTTTGTTTTATGGAATATTTCATTATTTTTACCCATTTGGATCAATTTCATGCTCAATATTCTTTTTTTGTGTGCATATTTTATTAAGTTACTCGTTGGAAAAAATATCACAAACCTTCTTGAGGTTTGTTTAAATATCAAGATGCTTTCAAATTTTAATTTTGTACCAATTGCATTACTATGATTAGCATGAATATTATTGAAGGCCTACTTTAGTTAAGTGGACAATTATGTATCAAATAGTTAGAAAAAAAGATTAAATAATAGTATTTGCAATAATATAATAATTATTGAAACGTTAAAATTTTAAAATAAAATCTTTCAATTGAAGTATGAGCATATAAAGTATGGACTGAATTTCTGTCGATAATATATACTAAATTTAAATTGAATACAAATTACTAAGTCGCTTGAAGTTAATTATGAAAACATATTAATTTGACTAGATATCTTTGTTGAAATCCAATCTCCTATTGCTTTAATTTGTATATTTGTTCCTTTTTTTTCCAAGAACTTGCAAATTTATGGTGAAATAGACCAACAAATTTAATGAAAATGAATTAAATATAAAACTGACCAACAAAATAGTCTAATGAATTATTTATGAATTAAATAAGACCAACAAATTTAGTGAACATATGCAATATGAATATATTAAGAAAAACTTTTTACTATCAATTCTAACAAGATAAATATAGGAATTCGACAAAGAAAATAATTTTTTTAAATTAATTTTAAACCTTAAATGTATTATACAAACATATTTATTTGAAGCTAATTTTCAATAAAATGATGAGAAGATTACATGGTACTCAAATATATGACAATCCAAAATATTGGCACTTCTCTAATTTACGTCATGCCATTTCTTATTTTTCATTTGCTTAATTTCTTATTTATTTTTATCCTCTTTTTTATTGAAAATAAAAATATCAAATAAATAGTTTTTGGAAACTCCCTCCTATAAGTGTATAAGATAATAAAAAATTAATTAATTTTTAACAAATTATATATTTACAATAATAAGAAAACCAACATCTTTAAGACCAGCTCGCACACCCCTGCGCGTCGTTCAATTCGCGCACCCCTGCACGCCGTCTAGCTCGCGCACCCCTGTGCGCCATCCAGCTCGAGCACCCCTGTGCCGTCCAGCTTCACCCCTGCATTCTCTGTGAGTCCGCACAGCTCCTATACTATTATGTTCAGTTTTTAAATTTTTCCCTTTTCATTCTTTTAAGCTTTGCCCTAATCATTCCATCAGCCCAAGCCCATCAGCCTTAATTCAAGCCCAAACATTCAGACAACCCACTTATCAGCCCAACCCGGCCAAAAAAAAATCAAAATCTTTATTCCGCTGCACAATATATTTTTTATTATTATTTCAATGGAAGATTCAAGGCAACATCATGTTTCCAGAATTCATGAAGTTCCAAATTTTGAAGTTTCTGTTAAGAGTTTAGAAATTGGTTCTTTCGGGGGTACTAAACTTAATAGTACAAATTTTCGAACATGGAAACAAGTTATGTCTGTTTATCTTCATGGGATGCATAAGATGGGACACATATCTGGATCAATAAGGGCTCCTAGTCAAGATGATATAGAAGCCTATACTCGGTGGGAAGATGATGGTGGCTTTGTCATGTCAATTCTATTTAGAGCCATCATTGATGATATATTACAAATGGTGGAGGAATGTGAAACTGCTGAGGGCATATGGAATACCTTAAGCGATCTTTATACAAATGAGTCTGACTTTATTCAAGTTCATGAACTCATGTGCAAAGCTACTGGCATGCAGTAAAATGGGCAACCAGTATCTCTTTTTTTTACCAAGCTGAAAAATGTATGGGTTGAAATTGACCAAAAACGCCCGTGCAAAATTAAAAATCCAGAAGAACTTCTGTGGTACCAGAAAGAGAAGGAGCTTGAACGAGTACATGCTTTTTTAAGAGGCCTTGATACAAAACATAATAGTGCTAAAGGCGAATTGCTTCGAATGTTAGATCCTCCGAGCTTGACTACCGCCTTTACATACATCTGTAAAGACGAATCTCAGCAAGAGAGTCTTCATCAGGCACATGTTGAGGTATCAAGCCTAGCCATTCAAGCTAAATCAAAGGCACTTTTCCTCCAGCAGCAAAATTCAATTCCATTTCATCAACAGGGACCTCCACCAGGTTTTACCAATCGCCCTCGTTCTCCCTGCTCTTATTGCAATGAACAGGGGCATCTTCGTGAGACTTGTTGGAAACTATATCCACACTTGAAACCAAAAGCAGACTACTATGGAGCAAAACGACAACAGAGGCATCGTTCTAAAGCAAAAGCAGCTGTAGTGCAAATTGTCCAAGAACCATACTACTATGGACAGAATCATCCTATGGAATGTGGAGGTATCCCTACAGCTTCAATAGCTGGTTGTGGTAAGATCGGTATGACCTTAAATGTTTCTCACTCTATTGGGTCTAATACTTGGATTATTGATTCTGGTGCATCTGATCATATGACTTATGATAAATCTTATTTTGATGAGTTATGTTCACCACCAATGTCTTATGTTATGAATGCTAATGGTGAGGCCTTTCCTGTCTTAGGAAAGGGGTCAGCTCATATCACTCCATCTTTACAGCTCCATAATGTTTTATATGTACCTGACTTATCTCATCACTTAATATCTGTCCCACAGTTGAATATTGAGTCTAAATGTTTTGTAACCTTTTATCCTATGTATGTGATTTTTCAGGATCTTCTTACTAGGGAAATAATTGGTCGGGGGTATCTGAGGGACATATTGTTCCGTTTGGATCAGAACTACGGAGGGGAGAAACCAGGAGCATGGGCAAGCACTACATTGACTTCTAGTTCCGATAAGCTAAGTGAAATTTGGTTGTGGCATCGCCACTTAGGGCATCCGTCTTTTAGTCTTATGAAAAAAACCATGCCCACTTTATTTATTGGTGTTAGTGAGACTGTTTTACATTGTGAGACTTGTGTTTTGGCCAAGAGCCATCATATTACTTATTCTCCTAGTGTTTCTAATAAAAGTACTATTCCTTTTGATTGATTCATTCTGATGTTTGGGGACCATCTAAAGAGCCCACTATATCGGGTATTAGATATTTTGTTTCGTTTATCAATGACTGTACAAGGTTATCGTGGATTTCTCTTCTTAGAACAAAAGATGAAGTTTTTTCAGTTTTTCAAAATTTTCATACCTTCGTTCAAACACAATACAATGGCATCATTCGGATCCTCCGTTCTGACAATGGGGGGAATATGTTAATCATGTTTTTCAAGATTTTTTCAAAACACATGGGATTATTCACCATACTACTTGTCCACAAACACCGGAACAAAATGGAGTGTCTGAAAGAAAAAATCGTCATTTACTTGATATGGCTCGTGCACTCTTATTTAGTGCTTATATCCCAAAATATCTTTGGGGTAATGCTGTACAGGCTTCCGCCCATCTCATCAATTGTCTCCCGTCTAGTGTCCTTAACGGAAAAATCCCATTCCAGATTCTCACATCTTACGTCTCCTTATCATCCTTTCATAATCTTCCTACCCGTGTATTTGGTTGTGTTAGTTTTGTGCATGTTCCTAAAAATCAATGGTCTAAATTAGATGCCCGGGCAATTAAATGCGTGTTTGTTGGTTATGGAAGTTATCAGAAAGGGTACAAGTGCTTCCATCCACCGACCAGAAAGTATTATATCACTATGGATGTTACCTTCTTTGAGGACATGAGTTATTTTTTCTCACCTGATACTGCTCGTCAGGGGGAGAATAACATATTTCAAAGAACTGTATCATGGTGAGGGGGAGGCATTAGGAGAATCACCAACTAATGTTTCAATGAGACCAGATGAGACTCCTAATCCAGTCATTGCATAAGCAGATGCTCCAAGTATTCAAGCACCAAATTCACTTACAGCAAATGAAGTTGAAGACACAATTGTACCCTCAGGCATTACTCTTACCCCTGATCAACAAATCCCTGGTACTGAAGGTCACTCATCTTAGGTATGTACACCTACTGATACTAATAGCATCAAGTCTAATGTTGGACAATATGTGTTACCAAATAGGTCTACTTGAGGTCAACCAGCCAAAAGGTATGAACCAAATATTCATGCAAAATCAAAATACCTAGTAGCCAATTGCATGTTCACTAAAAGATTATCTAAGTCATATAAATAATTTGTAAATCAAATATCTGGTGTATCAGTACCTAACAAAGTGCAGGATGCATTGGGAGATCCAATATGGAGAAAGGCAATGGTTGAAGAGATGGATGCGTTAAAGAAGAATGATACTTGGCAACTTGTGTCACCACCACAAGGAAAAAAGTCAGTTGGTTGTCGATGGGTGTTTACTGTAAAACATAATGGTGATGGATTGGTAAATCAGTATAAAGCTCCTCTTGTAGCAAAAGGGTTTACTCAAACGTATGGTGTAGACTACGATGAGACTTTTGCTCCTGTTACCAAAATGAACACTATTCGGGTTTTGCTCTCACTTGCTGCTAACCTAAACTAGCCACTTCTGCAATTTGATGTCAAGAATGCATTTCTTCGTGGAGAATTAGCTGAGGAGGTGTACATGAGTCTTCCACCTGGGTATGTAGTTGATTCCTCTGGTAATTTTGTATGCAAATTGAGGAAGTCTTTGTATGGTCTCAAGAAATCCCCTCGAGCCTAGTTTGGAAGGTTTTCACAATTCATGCAAAAGGTTGGTCACATACAGAGTAATTCAGACCACACTCTATTTCTCAAACATCAATGAGGGAGGGTAACAACCCTAATCATTTATGTTGATGATATGGTAATCACTGGTGATGATACTATTGAGATGGATAAATTATAAAGACAACTAGCCTCTGAATTCGAGATGAAGGACTTAGGTGAACTAAAGTACTTCTTAGGAATTGAGGTAGCCAGGGGAAAAGAAGGAATATATCTGTGTCAGAGGAAGTACATTATTGATCTACTAGTAGAGACAGGTATGTTGGATTGCAAACCTATTGACACTCCTATTGAGCAAAACCATTGTTTAGTAAAGTATCCAGATCAGATACCAACTGATCGAGCTCGTTATTAGAGATTGGTTGGGCGTTTGATTTACTTAGCTCATACTAGACTAGATGTTGCATATGTAGTAAGTGTGGTGAGTCAGTTTATGCATAATCCAAGTGAGAATCATATGAATGCCGTTTTGAGAATTTTAAGGTATTTGAAATCGGCTCCAGAAAGGCATTATATGGTTCACTAAGCAAGTTGAGCATGATTGATATCTATGCGCCAACTTGAGGGAGAGTGTTAATAAATCATTAATGGTATATTAGTTGTATGCAACTAATATACTTTTCCTAAAAACACTTTTCTAAAAAATAGATTCTTATTTCCTGTATTTATACATGTATTAATCTTCATTGTAATTGTGATTGTAAATACATTTCAATATATTCAATTGTTGTAATATATCTATATCATGTATCTTCAACTTCAATAAATTAATAAAATTTATTATTTCCTCAACATCTTAAAGTAACATGATATTTTAATGCTTTATATTCTAACAAGTATATTGTTTAATTATAATTATATTTCATCTAACAAAACAAAATATGTTTATCTGATTTTTAAAAATATAGTAAACAGTGCGTTTTTTTTATTGAAAACTTAAAAATAAAATTACGTGTTTAACTAAATCATATAAAAAACAGAAGATAAATGTATTGTGTTAAAAACACAAACCTAACTCAACTTAATAAAATCTCATTGAATTAAGAGTTCTTCAGAGTTATAAGTAGTTTTGTTGCTTTGTTCCTAACCGATGTAAAACAATGATATTTAACAACGTCCTTCACATAGCAAACAGAGGTGAATATAATGTCAAGATGAGATTGTGGTAGAACTCAGAGTCCAAGCACATAGAGACCAGGAGTAAAACTCTGATACCATATTAAAAATCTAAGCCTAATTCAACCTAATAAGATCTTATTGAATTGAAGGTTATCCAGACTTAACTTTACTATTTTACTCCTTACCGATATGTAACAATGATACTTTTGAGAATTTGATTTTCCTATATAGAAAAAGTGTTATAAGCAAAATCCTAAAGACAACTTAGACACTTGACATCTTCCATGCCCCTTCTCACGTTAATATAAAAGTAGGTCACTTTGACACAGCAACTCAACATTCTCAATGTATTTCCAACACCCGAGCCCAAGTTTTAAGTCACAAAAACACTCAATTCCCGTAATGATCAACAAACGAAAGAAATATAGGTACACACTCAATTCCTGTAATGATCAACAAACGAAAGAACTATAGGTACAAGTTGTTTATTATAATTCAGTGTTGAAAAGTATGCAGTACATTCCAGACAAGACTTCTTGCCTTCTGCCCAACTAGTATCACTCACGCTTAGAGTAAATCATAAAAGTTCACACAATTAGGTTAATATAGCACTTAAAAGTGCTTACTTAGGAAGTTGAGAATGAGTTGATTTACTTCTTCTGGTGATTGCTCCTGAACAAAATGGGTTCCCTCAGGCATGAATATGATTTCTAATTTGGGGACAAATTCCTTCGCCTTTCCACTGGTAATGAATTCCTCAATGCCAGGAAACTTGTACACATAATCCTTGCTGCCCATTATGAAAAGTGCTGGCACTTTAACTATTGGATCACTTATGTTGAACTCTTCATTTAGTGATCTGTAATATACGTATAACCAAGCACAGAATAATATCGGCAGTAAGTGCTTTTTCTAATTTAGCTAAAAATCATCTAGTGCGTAAAACTTTATAAAATGTACCTTGTGAAAAGGGTGTAAGGCTCACAAAGCTACTTTATTTGTATTAAGTACACTAATTACTTGGTTTTTCATAATGAATACCTATTCACTCTCTCAAAAATAATAATACATGTTAGTCACCTTTTAAACCGTACAATATCATTAATAAAAATTTCTTACAGAATAATAAATTATATTTAATAGGATAAAATTATTATTTTAAAGTTTTTTTTCTTGTATACAATTCCTTCATTTTCTGATTCATTTTTGGAACAATTTTTTCAACTATAAAGCTAAAAGTATCAGTATTTTTTAGCTACATTTTCTTATTTTTTATAGATTTTTTTGTTAGTCCAAAACTAAACTTGGAAAGAAATTAAGGGTATAGAGGAAGAAAAGCTTTTAAAATGATAATTTTTTCCTATTAAATATATGTATTATTTTGTTAGAAATTTTTATTATTAAAATAAAATAATAAATGTTAAAAAAGTAACTAACATTTCATTGACTTACTTATATTTTATAAAAGTAAAGTAACTAAAATATCAATTTGTCACAAATAAAATGACTGGTAAAATACTTAATTCTTGTCCCATTTGCAACTCTCTCAAAAACCAAAACAGCAGACTCAATGAAACACATGGTAGCTCTGTTGACCGAGTACATATAGTATACCTCTCTCGAAATCCCTTCCCCCGATACTATCCTTGACCTCAAATACCACCGTCTCTTCCCTCAAAGATATAGTATGGCCTAGCGATAAAAGAGGGAGAGACAATTACTCAATTACCTGTATGGAACTTGTAATGCAGTTTGGAAGCCGGATTTTTCATACAAAGCACCATAGGTTGAGAGATCTTCCTCTGTGAACCAAGAAGGAAGAGGAGTAGATGGGTCAACCAAATCCATGATCTCCTGGTTTTCTGCGGCTATTGGTATTTCACTTTTGGAGAAGAGAATGTAAATGTTGCGCACGACTGTTTTAGCTTCAAGGCGTCCAAAATCAGCTTCAGCACGACCAGGTTCCTGCAGAAGAAGTAGGAAGCAATAAGGACTTAGATTGCAGGGTAGTAATAGAAGCCAAATGAAGTTAGAAAAGAACATAAATAAAACTCACCTGCCATCTTGAGATATAAAAACCTTCAGGGAGGTATTTTTCGAAGGTGGAGGGACTTGGGGGTAAGTATGGCACTCCCATTGTTATAACTCCCAAGACCCTCTCTGGGTGCATAAGCGCAAAGCAGTATGCAGGTTTAGCTCCGAAATCTTTTCCAATGAGAAAAACCTATGTTTACCATATCATGTAAAAATATGATCAACAATGGTTAATGTGAAATATTGATGCAACTATGTTAGGCCTTTCTTATGATGAAACTGTTATAAAGCTCCTTAATTTAAGGAGCAAACATGGAGCAAAACATGGAGCAAAACAAGGAGCTTAATTCAAGGAGAAATTTAAGGAACCATTAATTTAAGGAGTAATTCAAGGAGTGAATTTTCCTATAAATAGATGTGTAATTGTAATGAATTAATCATCCAAAGTGTTCATTCCAATTGAGAGAAAAGCTTAGAGAGAAAAGCTTTTGTGAGAGAAAATTGAGAGTAATTTTCTTGGGTGTAATTGGGTTGTGAGTTGTGAGTGGTAACACCTCGTGTAATTTCTCCCTTCAAGAAAAGATCTCATGCAGCAGGCCCCAGACGTAGCAAGATTGGCGAACTCCGTTATCAAATTTTGTGTGTTATTTTTCTATTCTTGCTTTCGTACAATCGGTTTATATCGGGAATTTGCGTTATTTCCCAACAACCTGAGTATCGGGCTATTGGTAGTGATTGTCGAATTTTGCAAAGAATAATCGAAACGATCCGTGAGGAAGTCGATTTTAGTGGGAAAGAAGGATGAAAGGGTGAAACTCGAGAAATTTGATGGCACGATTTCGGGTTTTGGAAAATGCGAGATAGAGGATTATACGTATCAAAAGAATCTATATCAACCTCTCTCGCAAGAAGCGGAGGCTATGAAAGAAGAAGATTGGAATCTTCTAGACGAATGACCCCTGAGTTATTCGATTGACGTTATCCCGTAATGTTGCTTTTAACATAGCAAAGGAAAAGACCACGGCGGGTCTTATGGCAATTCTCCAATATGTATGAGAAGCCATCACCTCAAACAAAGTAATTTGATGGCGCTTGTTCATTACAATCAAGGTGCGTCGGTAGCTCAACTCGATAACGAACTCAACACGCTTACAACCCAATCGAGTTCGGTGGAAATTGAATTCGATGAAGAAGTACGGCATTGATACTTTTGTCTTACCGTGCAAGAAAATTTGGAATGCTACTTGTCACGGTGTGAAGTAGCTCGTCGGGAAAGCAATAAGTTGAAATTTGACGATGTTCATGATTTGGTTCTCATTGAAGAGATCAGCGTAGAGACAAAGTAATCGTCAACCTCTTCGGCTTTTGCATACGAGTCGATAAGAAATTCAACCAAAAGGAAATGGACATGGTAGAACCGACTACCGAGAGTAGATCAAAAGACGGAGGTCCAAATCCGGGAATCCTAATAATTCCCATAGCTCAAGACTATCGAGTGTTGGAATTGTGGAAGAACCAAGGGCATTACAAAAATCAGTGCAAGAGTGCAGAAGGACAAGCAGTGAAAGGCGGAGGCAAATGTTACTTCCACCTCGGGAGAGACGATGCATTGATATGCTCTTTGGAAAGCAAGGAAGAATCTTGGGTGTTAGACTGCGGAGCATCGTTCCGCTACTTCACAAAAAGAATTCTTGAGAAATATGTCTCCAGGAAACCTTGGAAAGGTATATCTTGGTGATGATCAACCATGTGTGCTATTATTGTGCAAAGGTGTAGTGAAGATTAAGTTGAACGGATTTGTTTGGGAACCGAAGGATGTCGAGGCATATTCCGATCTCAAAAGGAACTTAATATCGATCGCAAGGGCCGGTGGTGAAGGCTACTACGATCTTCCATGGCGATGATTGGAAGATTTCAAAGGTCACGTGACGACAATTGCTCGAGGCAAGAAAAGTGGCACTCTTTACATGGCGACGAGAGGCACGTTGTTCAATTACGATTGCAAAGAAGCAATGAAACACCAAATCGGTGGCAGGAGACTAGGCCGTATGAGTGAGAAGGGGATGAAGATTATGTCAAAGTGGAAAACTTCCGGGTCTACGATGCACCAGAGACAGACACATGTGCGAAGATTGCATACTTGGAAAGCAAAAGAGGGTCGCCTTCGACAAGGTTGCGAATCCCAAAGGAAAGGCTAGCTTATTCACTCGATGTTTGGGGGACCAACAACCGTCTCATCTATTGGGCGGAAACACTACTGCGGACTTTCGTCGATGATCACTCTCGGAAGGTATGGGTTTACTTTCTAAAGCATAAGTCGAAGTATTTGAGGCTTTCAAAAGATGGAAAGCTATGGTGGAAAATGAGACGGGTTTAAAGATAAAAAAAAGCTCGATAGGCATGAATGGTGGGTGAATACGAAGACACGATTCAAAAATTTCTATGAGCACGGGATTAGAATGGAAAGAGCTGTGCCGGGCACGCCTCGGCCTGATGGTGTAGCGGGGCGTATGAACCGAACGTTGACAGAAAGAGCCCGAAGCATTCGTGTACTGATGTTCTACCGAAGCAATTCTCAGGCGTATAGAACACGGCACACTTGATCAAAGAGGCCCATCCTGTTCCATTGGAGCATAGAATACCGGAGGAGGTATGGAGCGGAAAAGAGGTGAAACTATCACGTCTAAAAGTTTTCGGTTGTGTAGCATTTGTGCGTATCGGTGATCAAGGCAGAATAAGCTTGATCCCAAATCCAAGAAATGCACATTCATTGGCTATGGTGAGGATGAGTTTGGCCTACGCGTATTTGGGATGACGAAAAGAAGAAAGTTATCCGTAGCAGAGATGTGATTTTCAACGAAAGGGTGATGTATAAGGACATGGCATAAAATAGACGCCCAATGACTCGGAGAGTAGTCGGTATTTACGGTATGAGATGATGTCCCCGGTATACTTCCGCAGGCAATTGTAACAGAATGTCTCACCGGAGGAACTTGTTGGACAAAACAAGACACAAGCATTCCGCACACCACAACCTCTTACCCACTCTGCATTGAGAAGGTCTTCTGGGCCTACGTGTGCCTAACAGAGATACGTATGAACTATATGTCATTGATCGATTTGGAGGGAGCCCGAATGCTATATGATGAAGCTTGTCGGACTCGAGATTCCAACAAGCGGAGCTTCTTTATGAAAGAAGAAATGAAATCTCTCATCTCCAACCCGATTACGGAACTAGGCCCAGTTACCTATGGGAAAGAAGGCAACTTCACATGACAAATGGGTGTCTGGGTGAAAGAGAGTACGTGATGGTTCCAAGAGATACAAAGCCCGCCTGTGTAAAGGGTTTCACGAAGGAAGGAGTTGACTACATGACATTTTCGTCTCAGTTGTGAGCCTCAATACTATCGGATCGGTATTGAGTATTGTAGCCATGAAGATCTTCATCTTGAACAGTTGGATGTGAAGACCGCATTCCTTCGTGAAGATTTAGATGAAGAGATTTACGTGTACCGGAAGGTTTCTCGGAAAGCGGGAAGAAGAACATGGTGCGTACTAAGAAGAGTTTGTATGGCCCGAAACAAGCCCCCGAGACAATGGTACAAAAATTTGACGGCACCACTACACGAGGAAGGTTTCCGAAGTGCAATGCGATCATTGTTGCTACTTAGAGATATAGGTCCAAATATATCATTTCTTACTTTATGTTGATGATATGTTAGTAGCGAGGTTCGGTATATGATATTAAAAGGTCAATGAAGAATTGTCAAAGGAATTTGACATGAAAGACTTGGTCCGACAGAAAGAAGATTCTTGGAATGCAAATCACAAGAAATAAGAAGAAAGGATCCTCAGCAGTTATCTCGGGCAGTACATCAATCGTGTTTTGCAAAGATTCAACATGGGCGATGCTCACAAGACACCCGCACCGGCCACATTTCGCCTATCCGAGGATCGGTCCTCAGACGAGGAAGAAGAGAGAGTGGGCTAAGGTTCCTTATGCCTCACCATTGGAAGTTTAATGTACGCAATGATGCGTACGAGACCGGACATTGGCCGTGCAGGTGGAGTTGTTACGGATTTATGTCAAATCCAGGAAAACTCGTTGGGAAGCGGCCAGTGGATTTTGAAGTGTATCTACGAGGCAGAAAAGTGCTTGTACTTTAGTAAAGGAGAGTTAAAAGTACAAGTACGTGACGCCGGACTTTGAGGTGAAGTTGATCACCGAAGAAGCCATGGTTATATATTACCTTGTTACACATTGGATGGATTGTCACAAATACGGAAAATTGTCACTCTATCCATTACAAGAGTGAGTATGTAGCGATGGCGGAAGAATCAGTAAGCAAAGAGATGATATGGCTTGAGGTTTGTTAATCGGTAGGATTCAAACAAGAAGAATGTTCTGCGTAGTGATGATCAAAGTCGATGCAATACAACGTGAAGAATTGATTTCATTCTGTAACAAAGATATCGATTAACGTTATCGAAACGCCGTGGTCTATCTGGAAGATGATGTGGTTAATACCGAGAAGATTCAAGGAAGCAAAAATCCAGCAGATATGTTAACAAGGTGGTAGTAAACCAAAGCCAATTGTGCAACTTCGGTTGGTCTGCTGAAATGTAGACTAGAAAAGGCTGTGCGTTGATCGAGTGTGAAAGGCAGTTGAAATCGGTCTTAGTGGGAGATTGTTATAAAGCTCATAATTTAAGGAAGCAAACATGAAACACGTGGAGAGCAAAACATGGAGCAAAAACAAGGAAGCAATTCATGGAAAGCAAAACAAGGAGCTTAATTCAAGGAGAAATTTAAGGAACTATTAATTTAAGGAGTAATTCAAAGTGAATTTTCCTATAAATAGATGTGTAATTGTAATGAATTAATCATCCAAAGTGTTCATTCCAATTGGAGAAAGCTTGAGAGAAAAGCTTTTGTGAGAGAAAATTGAGAGTAATTTCTTGGAATGTAGCCATGAGTTGTGAAAGTGTTGTAAACACCTTTGTAATTTCTCCCTTTCGGTAAAAGATCTATGGTCAGAAGACGTAAAAGATCGTAGAACTCCGTTATCAAATTTTGTGTGTTATTTTTCTATTCTTGCTTTCTCATAAATCTGGCTTATCGGGAATTTGCGTTATTTCCCAACAGAAACACAATGTATTACTTTATAGCATGGTTGTAAAAGACTTTTATTTTGATCCTGTGAGCCTAAAAAAAAGAGTTAGCCTGACGTGATAAAGAAAGGTTTATGCTTTTTTATTCTGAGGCGCTTTTATGTCCCAAAGCGATTGAGGCTATAACCTCAAACGGTTTGTTTCATAGGTTACCGATTCGATTTCATTAAAATTAAAATAAAGGTGGAGAGTCAAAATTAATAAGAATAAAAAGAAGAATATTGAAATCTTATGAACAATTATGATTAACGGTTGATTCTTTTATATTTTTCGGTCTTCGTTTACCTCTCACCTTCCTTTTTTATTGCATTTAACACTAACAAATTTTGGTAATTATTAAGTTTAAGCAACATTTTTTCCTATTTGATTATTTATATTTATATTTCTATTTCTTTATTTTTTGTGATTTTATAACTAATCTTCTTTACCCAGATTGTTCAAATATTTTTGGTTAACTTTAATTTTGTGTTTTGCTTCCACCATAATTGATGCCTCTAATAGCTCCAAATAGACATTTGGGGAATAAAGTTATAATCTGTTGGAATATTATGGATCAAAATTCTCAAAACTTAAGAACAATTTTCTAGAAATTCTCAAACTTTTGTTTCTGATTTCTTTAACTTGATTATTACATTGTTATTGAAAAGTATTTATAGAAACAACTAATAAATCTAAGCCATATAACATAAAGCTACCAAAACAATCTAAACCATACACCTATCTCCTTACCTAACCTACTTATTTTTTTCTTTCCACCAACTATGAGCTGTATCCTTATTAATCCAGATCATCACCATAGAAGCTTCCACGAGCTAGACTTCAAATAGGCTAGAACATTTCAAAGAATTTTTTTGATTTCTTTGGGCTTGTAAACAAGTTTATAAAACAACACTTCCCCTTAAACTTGTTTTATGGTGTCGAGCAAATTTCTTAATCTGACAAAGTCTTCTTGCTTGAGCGGTTTAGTGAAGATGTCAACAATTTGATGCTGTGATTTTACATACTCGAGTTGTACATTCTTTCTTGTGATGCACTCCCTGACGTAATGATATCGAGTATCTATGTGTTTGATTCGATCATAGAAAACATGATTTTTGGCTAAGCCAATGGTTGACTTGTTGTCGACACAAATTTTGGTTGGCTCTTCTTGTGTCATACTTAGCTCTTTTAACAAGTTTCTCAACCAAATTGCATGACAAACACATGAGGTAGCTGTTACATATTATGCTTCATAGCTAGACAAGGTGACAATCGGTTGCTTTTTCGACATCCATGTAAAAGTAGGATCTCCCATGAAAAACACAAATCTGGAAGTGCTTTTTTGATCGTCTATATCTCCACCAAAGTTGCTATCATTATATCCAACAAGATTGTAATCATTAGAAGCCGAATAGAACAAGCTAAAATTAATTGTACCTTTTAGATAACGTATGATTCTTTTTGCAGCTTTGAAATGGGTGATTGTCGGTTTCTCCATATAGCGGCTAATCAATCCAACGGCATACAGGATGTCAGGGCTTGTGCACGTGAGGATAATGCAAACTTCTAACTAAACTTTTGAAAAATGTTGGATCCACGCTTTCACCACCTTTATGCTTGGATAGTATGATTCCACATTCCACTAGTGTGTTGATCGGCTTGCAATCGTTCATCTTGAACTTCTTTAGTATCTCCCTTGCATAACTTGCTTGAGAGATGAAAATGATTCTTCTTTTTGCTTCGCTTCAATTCCAAGGTAGTATGTCATTAACTCGATATCTGTCATTTCAAACTCCCAGGTCATCACCTTCTTAAAATCTTCAAACATCTTTGGTTTACTTCCGGTGAAGATGAGATCATCTACGTATAGGCAAATGATTAGAATATCATCATCTTCAATCTTGATGTAGAGTGAATGTTCATAGGGACACTTGGTGAAATTGTTCTCTAGAAAATACTTATCGATGCGGTTATTACATGCGCTTAGTGCTTGCTTTAACCCATAAAGAGTTTTCTTCAACTTCAACACCTTGTCTTTGTGACCTTTTTCTTCATAGGCTGATGGTTGCTTAATGTAGACTTCTTCTTCAACGACTTCGTTTAGAAAAACAGATTTTACATCTATTTGATATATCTTTCACTTATTTTGAGCTGCCAAAGAAATGATTAGTCTTATAGTTTCTAATCGACCAACAGGAGCAAATACCTCATCATAGTCAATTCTAGCCTTTTGACTATATCCTTTTGCTACTAGCCTCGCCTTGTGCCTTTCAATCTCTCCCTTAGCATTCCTCTTTGTCTTGTACACCTATTTGAAACCTATTGCCTTATGCCCTTTGAGAAGTGAAACAAGTTCCCATGTGCTGTTCTTCTCAATTGCATTGATTTCTTCGTCCGTCGCATCTCTCCACTTCTTCTCTTGTGCAGCTTCTAAAAAGCTTACTGGTTCACAATCAACAAAGAGACAGAAAAAGGTAAGATTATCTTGTCGTTCTATTACCTCATAAAGATCTTGGAGATTTCGTGTACGTGTCATGGCTCTTTCACTTCCACTCGAAGATGATGAAAGTGACAGGTCTTCATGAGTGGTTGGCATTGGTGAAGTAGGTGGAGTCGTTGGCTCTTGTTGAATTTCTATCGGTTGCTCCCTCGTTGTCTACTTATCTTCTTTAAATTGAGGAAAGAAATGCATAAGAGTTAAAATCCCATTCTCTTTCTTCGTCGAATACCATATCTCGACTAATCACAATCTTCTTATTGTGTGGGTTGTACAACTTATAGCCTTTTGAATTAGCATCATAGCCGATGAAGATAAAACTCTCGCTTTTATAATCAAGTTTCGTTCTTCTCTCATCTGGTACATGAACATGGGCTACACTTCCAAAGACTCTTAGGTGGGAAATACTAGGCTTTCTTTCACTCCATGCCTCTTGCGGTGTCTTTCCCTATACACTTCTTATTGGAGATCGATTTGACAAGTAAACTACACATGCTACTACTTCTGCCCAAAACTCTTTGGGTAGTTTCTTGCTTTTGAGCATGCTTCATGCGATATTGAGGATTGTTCGAGCTACACCATTCTGTTGAGAGGATCTTAGTACTGTTAAAGATCTATGAATTCCATTTGCTTCACAGAACTCTTGAAACTTTTTGGATGTAAATTCTCCACCTCGGTCGGATCTCATGACTTTGATCTTTCTAGCACTTTCTCTCTCCACTGTAGCTTTGAACCTTTTGAATACTTCAAAAATTTCTGATTTCTGTTTCAAGAAATATACCCAAGTTTTTCTTGAAAAATCATCAATGAAAAGAAGAAAATAATTATTGTTACCAAAAGAGCTAGGCTTGATGGGTTTGCACACATCAATATGGATTAGCTCGAGTGGTTTCTTGGCTCTTGAGTCTGAATCCTTTGGAAATCTTTTTCTAAATTGCTTCCTGAGTAGACACCCTTCACAAAGTTGATCAGGATGATTAATGCAAGGTAGTCCTTTCACCATCTCCTTCTTAGATAGCAGTTCCAATCCTCCAAAATTGAGATGACCGAATCGAAGATGCCATAGCCACGATGCATCTTTGTAGCAGGCTTTCACACTTTGTAATGCCATTTTGTATGTTGATCAAGAACATTCTATTCTTTGACATCGGCACGTTAGCAATGAGGTTATTCTTATTATTTTTTATAGAAATATTATAACCTTTCTCTAACAGTTGTCCTAAACTCAAGATGTTACTTTTCATATTTGAGACATAGTAAACATTGGAAATAAATTGATGTCGCCTATCTTTCAAGCAAATAAAAATGTTACCTCTTCCTTTCACTACTACGTTAGAATCATCTCCAAATGAGACATTTCTGCTTACTGACTCATCTAGTTCCACAAACATGTCTTTCCTTCCACACATATGGTTGCTTGTATCGCTGTCAAGATACCAGGCATTTGGTTGACTACCATCACTCTCCTTCCGTGCTAGAAAAATAGTTTCTTTCTCATCGGTCTTCTCTTATATGTAGTTGATTTTCTCATCTACTTTATTGTTGGGAGCTCTACATTATGAAACATAATGTCCAAATTTTTGACAATTATAGCATTGAACTTGAGATTTTCCATACCTTGAGTTCATATTGCCTCATCCACGACTCCGTGTTGAGCTTTCCGCTCTCTCGAAGTTGTTGGAATTATTGTTGTAATTTCAACCTCATCAACAACTGTGGCTTCTATCTCGTTCATGGCCTCTACCTCTGCCTCGGCCACGTTGGTTTCTGTCATTGCCTTGGCTTTCATGCTTATCCTTGAATTGCGTCTTGAATAGCTGCTCAGTAATCCCTTGCTTCTTCTTATGTTTTTTCTTCATATGCTTGTAATGACCCATTGAGTTCATCAATGGTCATTTCCTCCAAATATTTTGTTTCCTCAATCGTCATGACGATGTGTTCAAATTTAGAATCTAATGAACAAAATACATTTTCCATTATTCTGACATCTTCCAACATCTCACTTTTTCTTTTCAATTGATTAGAAACAATTACGACTCTCGAGAAATAGTCAGAAATAGATTCAAAGTTTTCTTGTCTCTCTTTCTCAAATCCTTCAAAGATTCTTTTTGCACTTACGTTAGAGTAGCTTCGTCGTCTAGCTCACTTAAGTCTTTCTCTACAACTTTTCATACATCATGTGCACCCAAAAGAGCCTTCATCTTGATACTCTAATTATCATAGTTGTTGTTGTTGAGTTTCAGGACTTGAAACGATGACATGCCTTCATTTGATATAACTCTCAATACAGTGAGAATTTGAAAATTTTGATCGCACAGATGGATTCAGAACGTCAAAAAACCTTGAAAGGAACTCCGTGAAAAATCTGAAATTTTTCAATCAACGATCAAAGTCAACTTTATGGTCAACGGTCTCAGCAGTTGTGTTAAACGGCCCTACGGCTCGGTTAAGCGGCTCGGTCAACAGGCTTCACGGCTCGATCAACTTGGCTGGACTCAGTTCCAACTCAATTGACTCAGTGAGTTAACTCACTTTCTCGTAGAAACTTCCGGAGCCGTGTCAGTCGAGTTGGAATATTATACAATAGTATATATTTATATTTCCAACTATAGCTCTGATACCACTTTATATTGGAATATTATAGATTAAAACTCTTAAAACTCAAGAACACTCAAGAACAATTTTCCAGAAACACTCAAAGACTCTCAAACTTTTATTTTTGATTTTTTTAACTTGATTATTACATTGCTACTGAGAAGTATTTATAGAAACAACTAATAAATCTAAGTCATACAACATAAACCTACTAAAACAATTTAAATCATCCACCTATTTCCTTACCTAACCCATTTATTTTATTCTTCTCACCAATCATGAGTTGTATCCTTATCAATTCAGATAATCACCATAGAAGCTTCCATGAGCTGGACTTCAAATGAGTTAGAACATTTCAAAGAGTGTTTTTGATTTCTTTGAGTTTGTAAACAAATTTATAAAACAATACAATCTTATATGGTTTACTTTGTGTTCTATTATTATTTTCATGTTATTCCATATAATTTCTTTTATTGATTTTTTAGAAGTTTTTAAGATAAAGTTTTAAGCTTACGTTTTGGATTATCTCAAGGCCTATGTCTCGTTTGGCTTGAGAAAAACAACTTGATACTTAATATAGCTTTTTACAACATTGTTTTATAGTTGTTAAGGTATATGGGCATATGTATGTGATAGTAAGGAGTGACACGTGTCTCATCTCCATTTTTTTAAAATAAATTTTTAGGTATAATATTTATGAAGTTATAGGTAAATTATATGCATAAAATATAACTGCTTCCATCTAAATTTTAAATTTTAAGTTTTTAATATTCAATATATAAGTAAAATTGACTAAATTGAACATATTTTATTAAAATAAAATATATATTATATTTTTTAATTAAAAATAAGTAATAAATGAAAAGTAATTAATATTATTAAATGCTTGTAAATATAAACTTTAAATCCACCTGTATATATGGTATCTAGCATTTGATTAGTGGACTGAAACTATTTTAGATCATGTATGTAAATGAGCTATGAAAAGAGAAGAATAAATTTTATACGTCAATGCCTTAGTTTAAGCGAGTACCTTTGGAATGGCAAAGGCTTCTAAAATTCCAAGCATATCATTCAATAAATCATGAAAAGAAGCCTTTTCAGGTTGGGGTGGCGGGTCGGACAAACCGTAGCCTCTGTAATCGGGTGCTATTGCTCTATACCCCGCATTTGCAAGAGCAATCATCTGGTGCCGCCAGGAGTACCATATCTCTGGAAATCCGTGCAGAAACACGACCACGTTTGGACCTGAGAAAGAAGAGTAATCCTATATATCACATAAGTGTCTGTGTAACATAATTTCATTGGATAAAACTCTGCGTACTAAACTGTAATATTCAATCGTACTCTTCCATATTGCGAACAAATTTGTGTGGTTTGTGATGTTTAGAGTTTTGTGAGAAAAGATTACTCTTTACCAAAAATCAAAATTCAAGACCAATTTAAGGGACTAATAAGGAAGAGGGTGTATGGGAAACAAGGTGGGGATGATGGTAGAGGAACTGACCCGTTCCGACCTCAGCTACATGGAGCTTCAGTCCGTGCACTTCAACGAACTTGTGCTGAATTTGATCCATTGAGCCTTAAAGATGAGACAGAAATAAACTTAGGGATTTCAAGATAGATGAAATAAGACAAAACAACACTGGCCCATATTGCGTATTAAAACAAAAAATTCCAGAGATTACTACTAGAGAGTAGTATACAGAAATGAATCAGAGAAACTGAGATATCTCCAAGGTGTTAAAACATGGATGGTTCATAATGCTTCAAATTTAGATCTTTCAAAGAAAACCCAAAATCAATTTAATCTTAAAGTTGGGCAAAGTAGAAAATTATACCTGAGGGTGAAGGGAGTTGGGTGGAGAAGATAAACAAGCTTTTACAGGAAACAGTAGACGAAGCCAACTGAAAGGTTCTCACTTCTGAGATTAACTACATGAGAACATTTTTTTACATTAAAAAATCTCAAGAGTAAGGTGAAGGATTGATGGAAATGAGGTGTGGTTGGTGAAGAATTTTGATGAAGGTAGCACCAGTATGAAAATATCATGTTTCAGATATGTGGATATAGTAGATATACATTTAATTTTCGTCATAATGTAATTAATAATTATTAATAAAAAATTATAATATAAACATTCTACTGTTTTTATTAATTAATAACAAAATATTATTTATTGTTAAAATATCGATGACTTTACTTAATTTTTATAATAATTTCGTAAATATTTTTATTTAATTTTTCACATCGTTACTTTAAAATTAGAACATTTTTTTTTGTGTATTTTGTGATTAAAATGATTTATATTATAAATATCTATAAAATTGTGTATTTTTTAACTATTAATTTAAATAATTATTTCAAATATTTTAATATCTGTTTTATTATGATAAAAAAAATTACATGTTTTATATCCTTTTGATTTATTTTTTAAAATAAATATTACATGTATTTATAATTATATACAATAAATAATAAAATCATTTAAAAAATAAATAATTAATTATTTAAAATTTTTTATAGATTTAAAATTTTTTGAATTGTTTTTTTTTAATTTTTATTAATAATATAAATATTTTTAATAGATATATAAAATTAACACTCTATATTTTTACGTATATAAATATGTTAATCCTTGGGTAGGGGTGTGGTTTGATTTCTTTGTTGTCAAAATAAATTGAGCATTTTGGATAAAAATAATAATAAATTGAGCTTTTTTCTTGTTTTGTCCGCAACTTTTGTATATTTTTTCTCTCTTTAGTAAATAAGTCCATTTGCTTTTCACCAAACGCTTACGTTCGAATTTTTCCTTTTAACATACCCACTTTTGTATTTATTTTGTTATTTTCTTTATAAAAATATATAAAATATTTATTTTATTATTATTTATATATTATTATTATTATTATTAAATAATAATATTATTAATAATTATTATCACAATAATAATTTAAACTATAACAATAATAATTTAATGAAAATATTATTACCTGTGTAAATTATATAAAAGGACGTTGCAAGTGTAATAAAGTATGTTATAAGCAGTAAAAAATGAACAGTATTATATTTGATGATAAAATAATTATGAAATCATTTATTAGCATAAATTAATTAAATTATAATATATTGATTAACGTATGTATCAAATTTTAATAAAAAATATTATTCTAAACAAACTTGTCACAAATGTACATTTTAATTAAAATTAATGCACATATTTAAAAATATACTTCTATAGTTATTAAGTTGTTGAAAATAATAATTGATATGATAGTTTATTGGTGGTTAAAATAATTGATCCTGTTTTGTTTTAACAGATAATAAGATATTACATCAGTTGTTATTCTACAACAATTTAATACAAAAGGATTTTTTGATTTAAAAAAAGATAAATATTTTCTATATAAATAAATTAGACAAAATATATAAGCAAATTATTTCTAATAATTAATGCATATGTTTACATATTTATATTGCACACACAAGTAGCTGAAAACACTTTATATGTTTACATGTTTTACACATACTTTGGGGGTTAGGTTGTTAGTATGCATGTTAGGATATTTTCTTGTTTTTGATTGAATTGTTTTACAAATATTTGTGAAAAATTACTAGACAAATTTTAGAAACAAAAAAGATAAATTGTGTGGTCATGGGGTCTTTCCATCCTTAGCCAGCAAGTGTGTAATGACTATTACTCTTTCCACAGCAGGTGGTGACCGAAACTACTTAAAATTTTCTATAAATACTATATTTTAAATGTTTGAGTAATTAGCAAAAGTATGGAAAAGCACTCACAATTTTAAAACTTGTTGTTTCGATATTAGTGGTTTGTTGGTGTTTTTAGCAAGATATATTTTATCGGAGTTGGGTTAATTAAAGTTAAATTAACATCTAAGACATATTTCTTTTTAGGTCCTTGGGCTTTGAATTAGCCATACTTGTAGAATTCATTTATATTAATAGTTGGTGACTGATCGTACCACCAGGTGGTGGTAGGGTTCAGGAGAAGAGCCAGATCCAACTTAGATCATAGTAGTCATATAGGCATCTAACAAGGGCAACATTAGAGCTGTAAGGGTTGGTGTTCTGATTGATAGAGATATTAGACACATATTTCATTGTGTTGTAAACTATTTTTATTATGTTAATGAATTATTTGTTGTTAAATAGTTACCATAAGTTATCAAAAGATTTTACCATATAGGTAGGGATCTATGTGGATACCTTTTTATATCATTGTGTTTTCATGCTCTCTTGTTTTATTTAGTACAATTATAATTATATCCAAATATGTGCCAACATACGAGGATCTTATTGTGACTAGAAAACACTTTTTACTATCTATTGCATACTATATGTTTTATTTTGTCTTACCTTATCTTGCTTATGCTTTATATGCTTAGTATAAATTAAATTGCATGCTTCTCTATTTAATTTATTTTTATTTATGTCTATCTTGTTGCTTTATTGCTTCGTTTGCTTATATGTTTTGCTTCCACTGTTTGCGAGTTAGAGGTGAGTCTCCAAAAGTAATTGACTCATTTTCCCTTTTGTTTGCTAGATAGTGGACCTTTTCAATTGCTATTAAAGTGGGTATACCTTTTTTAGGCTTAATCATTCTGATGTTGATTCTTTTAACTCACTTCTTTAGACACATCTACTCTCTTTATATAGATTTTGGAGTAGGAGGAAACATAGGTAGACTTCATCTTTTTAATGGGCATAAATATTCCTATTGGAAGTCCTAAATGCAAGCTTTCTTATGGTCACTTGGAGATCTCATTTGGTTTCTTATTGAGAACGGCTAGATGTTCCCAGCCAAAATCCTTGCCGACAATCTAGTCATCCTAAATCCTATAATTGAATGGATGAAAACAGAAAGCAAGGAGTTTGAATGGAATAGTAACGGGCTATATTCCATTATAAGAGTTGTCATTCTAGATGAGTATCAAAGGATTTAGAGCTACCATACCTCAAAGGAAGCTTGTGACATTCTAAAGACTATGCATGAAGGTACCTCTTCTGTTAAGAGATTGAGAATCATAAGACTCAATGAATATTTTGAGTTATGCCAAATAAATAAGGATGAAACCTTTGAAAAGTTTTATGCTCATTTTTCAAACATTGTCAACTCTTCTCACAACCTTGATAGGCCTATTGATGAAGAAAAATAAGTTGAGAAGATTCTCCCAAGTCTCTCTTTCCATTTTCATTCTAATACTACTACATTGAAGATGTACTTTAAACTTGGCAAGTTGGCTATTAATGACTTAGTTGATCTCCAGTCCTATTATATGCATCACTCTATTATAAGAAAAGGTTAACTTGTCGTAGAAAGAGAAAATAATGTTGCTCTTAAAACTACTAAAGGAAGTGGTAATAGTACTATTATGACCAAAGTTGTGGCTAGTGATGGGAACTCTAGCCCAAACGAAGAAGAAATGGCATTTCTTGCTCAATGTTTTACAAGATACTTCAGAAACAAAAAAGAAACCATATGGAGAATTTAGAAAGGACAACTCGAATAGGAAAGACTCAATGTATCGAAAGAAAGAAGATTACGAAGATGAATCTAATTGACATCTTGACAAAGACTACGTGAATTAGATAAAATGCTTTGATGTGGAAATTTAGGACATATTGATATCAAATTCCCTTCAAAACAAAATCGCTCTAGTAAACTAGTGATAAAGGTTAAAGTTACCATTTGAATAGTAACTATAGTGTTGATAAAAAAGAGTATAATTTAAGAGCCTTTATAGCTTCGAAGTCTCCAGAAAGTCTTCCCATTATAACCTCACATGACTACCAAGGTTTTGAAGTTGATTAAGATGAACTCCTTAACACTTACAACGAGATCCTTAAGGACCATGTTAAATCTAAAAAAATAAAAACAAGCTTTGGAGTGTCTTAAAGAAAATGACAAAGAGTTAGGCATGTTGAAGGTCACTCTTGAGGAAAGAAAGTCATTAGTTAGTTGTGATCAGAGTGATCTCACGAAAAAGTATGAGATTATTCAAAAAAGATACTTTGATCTTAAAGTGAAGTTCAACACTAATATCTCCATATTGAGCATCTGGATGATGAGATGAATAAACTTGAGTCAAGTGAAGTGACTTATAGAACTATAAGCTATGATCCTTCTAATGATCAAACTAACCAAATTACACTTTTAGGAAAATGGTAATTGTTCTTGAAAGTAATAAAGAGTATATGGCATATACTCTTTCTAAAAAGGATGTGGAGCTCAGGATACTTCGTGAAAAGGTAAAGAATCTCAACAATCATGCAATTTTTCTAGAGTTTTCAATCAAGAGAAAAAAGACCTTATTTGGGCTTTAGGAGAAAATCTCTTTAAGTGCCAAGAAGAAATGGCTCACTCTTTCAGTGATATTTGTAAGCTGTTAATGGGAACTCAGAAGATTGATGAGATCCTCAGTAGTACTAAAGCCATATAAGATAAGAGAAGTCACGATTTTGAAGATGGATAGTTTATTCCTGCTGGTTCAGCTCCTAAGTTCATCAAACCTATTACGATTGATCCTTACCTAAATTTTTTCACAACCACCCCAAAAGGTAAGTTGGTTGTTACCTTTTTGTTTCCTTTTTCTAGCAAGGTGAACACTTCACATTCTATTGCTTCTTCTCACTGAGCCAATGATGGTATCCTACCTCTACCACTATGGTAGGTATGGGCACTTGAGACCTGAAAAATGTTATTTTATATACATTTTTTTATATCAATTCATTTATATCTATACACATTTCATTATTATTATTATGAACTAAAATTGTTTATTTTCTATCTATTGGAAAAATATTAATTTTTTGGATTTTTTAGGTTTTTTATTATTTTTATTTAATAGGTGGATTAATTTAGAAAGAAAATATATTTATTTATTACTATCGTAGCTTATTCCCATCACAAAATATCTCCATTATAGCTTCTCCTATCCTTTTGACATATGATGTCCACTAATTCCATCTTTACTAGAATACCAACAATCCTATTTACATCCGGATTTAATTTTTATCTCTTATAAATATAAAATAAAACTCCATAAAATAACGAGTATCATAATTAACAAAAAAATAGATTTTACAATTTTCAAGATAGATCAAGAAAAGCAATCAAGGAGGCAAGTAGCAAGAAACTTACAAGAGAATATTATAAGAATAATTGAATTTTTCATCAAAATTGAATCTTCATCTTTCTTGTAACTCTTATGCACTTATATACTTTTAATTATGATTTTTAGAACTATAAGTGGCTAGGTTCTTATTTTGGATTCTCGATGAACCAAGCCACAAAACCATGTGATTGATTTGATTTAATTAAAAGATTTTCCCTATTGATAATTGATTTAATAATTTTGATCTTAGTGCTTGAATTATTTGGCCAATAAATTATGATTTGAGATTCATGCCCTAGCTTGACAGATTATATTTTTGAATCAGTCATAGAATTATCATCATATGAATTGAAATAGTATGACAATATGATTAATGAGTGTGACTTGATTCATGTGATTATAATTGATGTGTGAATGAAATAGCAAGACAATTTGATTGTTTGCATATAATCTAAAATAATACTTGATAAAGATTCCTAAGTATATAAGAGCATGTATGCAATCAATTAGATAGAGAAACCAATCAATGATATTTGATATTGCATGTGGAGCGGTAAATGGATTCATAGATCCCAAGTATCCAAATATTTTTTATTTATCATTATTTGTGTTTTTGAGTTAATTTAGGTTTAATTATTTGGTTTAAATAATTCTTTATTTTTACTCACTTAAATAGTATTTTAAATACTATATATTGGTACTTACTTATAAAAACAAATCACTCGTATTTAATACACTTTATTACTTAGATGACCCATATACTTGTAGAATTGTTGCCAAGATCTCATTGTGGGAGATTAACTTCTTATCCTTGTATGAGACTTAACATTAGTGCTTTTTCCTCTTCTCCTCTTCATGATGTTCCTCGAAGTTAGAGAACCCATTTCTCTCATTATTCTGCATGTATGTGTCATCTTTGTGCACTACTAGTCAAATTGCTAGGCAGTGTCCTAGTTATGTTTAGAGCACTACCAATAGATCATCTTCTTTTCTCTTCTGGAGTTGTAGCTACTATCATTCATATGAGCATGTCCAAGCTGGGTACATCATGCACCTAAGGCATAGTATGAAAAGGACTAAATCTACTTCTAAAAGTCCACTTGGCCATATGTATATGGATCATTCGAGTAGTTTTTTAAGAGTATAAAAAAAGGTCCTATACCATATACACCACATAAAAATGTAAATCAGAGACTAAATTTTGAGTCAATTGCTCCTGATCACCACACACAAAGTGTGTGTAATGAACATGCCAGTAGACGTATTGCAACAAATAATATAATGATAAAAAAAAATCGTTTTCATGGAGATTATTTTATTAGAAACTAATTTTTAAAACAAAAAAAAAGTAAAAATTAATTTTTTTTGTGTTTTTATATTTTAAGAAAGAAAAATTAAAATAACTAAAATTAAATAGCAATAATTAATTAAATCAGATTTGATAACTAAAAAGATATATGAGAAAATATCTAAGAATACTTAATCCTCTAATTTTCTAAACATGTGAATCGCTAAAATCCTTTCAATATAATTATCTATTAATTACATGATCAATTGAATCTAACCTAACATGTATTCATATCTCAAGTAAACTACATACCATATGGTAATTAATTTAATCACATTTTCATGCCAATTAAATTGCATACTACTCATTAAGTTCATCAATTATAGATTGATGAGTGCTCAAAAAGCACTAAAATTACCATGATTTTATGCACATTAATTGATTAAAAATATATATATTTATATGATTTTATCATATATTTATATAAATTTGTCTTTTTCGGAATCACGTGTATTCTTATTGTTTTTCAGGTATTTTTGCTTAAAAACGTAACTTAAAGACTCAAAAAGGAATACTGAAGGCAATACATCACAAATATATTAAAAAAATGAGGAAAAGTCAACAAATATGGAAAAAATGGAAAAAATGGGTCAAAAATGTCAAACAGGTGGAAATCGCGCGCTGTACCTTGGCCGAGTAGCGTTGCCGGCGTCGATCCGCGCGGGCCCTTGCTCCTTTCCGTGCGTACTGCGCCGATCCGCGTGCATTGCGCCCATCTTCATCTGCGCCGCGCCACCTCCACGTCATGCTGATGTCATCATTCACTACTCCGCGTTTCCAACATTTCTTATCATTTTTTCACCCACTTTTTCTTCTCATCCTCACCTATAAATACCCTCATTCTCTTCACAACTAAACACACCTCAAAACACATCTTCTCTTCTCTTTCTTTCTCTCATTTCTTAGTTTTTAAGTTTTTTCTTAGTTTTTAGCTTTTCTTAGTTAGTTTTTCTTAGTTTTAGAGTTCTTCTCTATTTGAGAAGAACTTGTTATGTTTTTGTAATTTATTTGCTTTTTGATTGAATAAATGGGAGTGTAAATTCCGTTTGGAGGTTTTCCAGCAATAGAAATAACATCAAAGTACTGTAAGGATTTTATTTTCTTTACAGTTATTTTTTATGCTTTATTCTTACATGTTATATTTAATTTGTCTGTGATTAAATTTAACTTTGCTGGCTGTTTGTAAACATGATATAATAATAACGTTGTTATGCTTGCGAAATATTAAATAGGTAAAAATATCTAAAATGAATTGATTTTATTTTTATTCAAGATTTTATATTAAGAATGTTTATATTAAGAATGTTAGAGAGAAATATATTATTTTTCATTACAAACTTAAATCTGAAAATTAGATTTTAAGGTTTAGTTATCCGGTCTAATTTAGAGTAGTGCTCTTTTATTTGTTGGTACAATCGCCCCGTAGTTAGAGTGAAGCTCTATTTCAAAAGTTTTTGTAAGAATTATTATGTGAAAATGTATTGACAACATGTTTTCAGTAGTTGTTTTAAAACTTAAAAGTTAGTACTCGGATAATTAAATTCTTAGGTTTAATTTGGATACCTTGAATAAAGTTTAAACTGTCTAACCCCACCAAAGGTGGCATTTAAATGGTTCATTTTCAATTTCTTAGGAAAAAGAATTAATTTAATTAACCAAATTAGTTATCAAGCCTACCCATAGGTGTTAATTGATTTGTTTAGTTAACAAAGAATATCTAACCCCACTAAAGGTGGTATTCATATAAAAAAGAGAGAATCAATAAATATCAATTTATATCTTTAATAACCTAAATAGTATGAGCAAGCATAATTAACTTAGTTATTATATCCATAAATACTCCACAATTTTAACTGATAAAATTTGCATAAATGTTTATTGAATCTCTATCTATGTTTATTTTTATGTTATTAGATTAGAAACACAAAAACCAAAATATTGTGACAGGATGTTTAGGATTTAATTTCATTTTTAAAAGTTTGAATAATAAATTAAAAACCACATATATTCCTTCCTTAGATCGACCTTGGGATTATACTTATCATTTTTTATACGAAATGATTCGTTCACTTGCGAGAGTTTTATAAATATAAAGCCAAAGTATTGGCAAGATCGGTGATGCTGGTTTTGCTCATCATGGATCACATACATAAGAATCATACATATCTGTTTAGAAATTATGCATGTTATTTAATCAAGACAAACAATTAAATAATTTTCTCAAATCTATTTAATTACCTCTATAGATAAATTGTTGGCCAAATAATTAATATCATACAAATCAGATTAAATAATATAATTAAATTAAAATTATAATTAGGATAAAATATTAGATCATCACATGGTGAAAATTGGGTTCATAAGATCCTTAGATTAATAAATTAACTACATATAATTGTGTCTATAAAACTCATATTTTTCATAAAGAAAGACATAAAAATTGATAAAAAAAAGAGTAGAAGAAGAAATACAAACAATCTCTTGAATTGTAGTATTAATCTCTTCTTGAATCTCTACCAAAATTGTATCCTCTCTTGAATATTTCTATACTTTTCTCTCTTTAGCTCCAAAATTATGCTAATGACGGCCCTTTAGGGTTTATGGGGTAATTATGGACTTAAATATTGCTTAAGTGCAATCTAGACTATAAAATTAGCTTTAGATGAAGGGTTGAGATCAAAACAAGCAAAATTGAGAGTAACAACCAATCACAGTGCGACACATGGTAGGAGAAATTCATTGGGCAAATCAGAGAGCATCGCATGACATGGGAGACCAGTCAGAGTCTACGTTTGTTGAGTCATCATCATGCAGTGCGACGTGATTCGAGGAAATGGATGATGTGGTGTACTGGTGGAACGTGACAAACAATCGGGAGGTAACACATGGCAGAGAATTTTGACCATACTCTGAACTCAGATTGAATGCTGTGTTAACAAGTGGCTATGTTTTGTCCTCTTCACACACGATGTAACATGATTTGCTGTCCCTTTTTGCGTGGTGTCCGCATAGCTTGCTCAGTCAACTCCTATGCTTGGCACGTGGCATCTCTTGATTAGTCCTACGTTAAAAATTCATACAAAATGCAAAAAATTCCAAAAATTATATTTTCACCCCTTTTCACTAAAACAATTATATTTTAATATTTTTAGCCCAAAAAATACTATTTAATCTTAGAACAAGTCTCATAAGTCTATTTTTCACATCCCTCTCCACTAATGTAAATATGCACTTAACTCAAGATCAATAAGGACTTTACATGGTTGTAATGTAAAGCTTAGGTGGGGGTTAATAAATGAAGACACTTTGGCTCTTTCCACACCTTAGCTTTTTTTTCATCATACACTTTTTAACTGCAATTGAGCTTTTACTTGATATTTCATTGCAACATCTTGTGTCATTTTTTTCATATTCTTTTATTCCACATCTATTTTCTCTTTTTTTTATCGTAACTTCACAACACCCCCAAATTTATTTTCAATTCTATTTTCTTTTTATTTAGAGGGATAATTATGTTGTGAGTTTTGCTTCTTCTTTTCCTCTCTCTTTTGTTAGGGTGCATTACATTTCAGCTTATTCTATAGCATATCATATGATTGCATTTTTTTCTTTTCATACAAGCTAAATGTGCAAGGATAAAGATAATGATTATTTGTTAGACATAAAATGTGGCTTAAAAATATGAATGGTTCTTTGTTAGGCTTAAATGGATGACTAAAGATATTAACAATGGTTAGCTTGAAAGACTCAATCGATCCAAATAAGGCCTAAATCATTTCTCTTGCTAAATACTATTCAGAATTTTTCCTAAAGGGATGATTAAATAGATTCTAAAACTTGGTAGATCTCATCAACTTGCATAACTTACTACAAAGTTTCTCTCAATAAGAACACCAAAATCAATCATCAATATGTGCATAAAAAATTGAATCAATTCAATCAAAACTAGGAAGCATATCATATGATTAATGTAAGTATCTTAACAAATATGTTACATTTCTCATCCTAGTCATGACAACAAATTTTTATCATTGAGTTCATATGTTTTATATCAAGCATGCATGCATGCATTTAGTTTCCATATATTTATCAATTTTTACTCAAATCCTGATTAAAAACATCCTAAGAATTACAAAAAATTCCCTAAAAATTTAAAATGCAATATAAGTACTAATGTAGAGAATAAAGTTTCCTCTCCCAAACTTAAATTACACATTGTCCCCAATGTGCACATATAAATATGAAAGGGTAAAAGAAAAGAAAACTCCCTTAATCATGGCACACCACAGCTATCGTTGAAATGCTCTTTTTTTTGCCATTGCTCTCCACATTTATTCATCTACAAAACAAAAACAATGAAATTATAAGTAAAATAACGTTAAGTTCCCCCCAACCAACGTCGTGTTTAACCTCCTTGACTAGATGATCATATCAAGTCCTAAGGCACATGCCTTTATGTCCATTTAATTTTGAGTTTGTAGGAAAACATTTGAGTCTTGTTTTTTTCAATAATACCTTGTTCTCTGGTTTGCAAACACGGTGCTCAATTATATTCTCATGCCCTATTTTTGTTTTCTTTTTGAACTTTTTGGCATTCTTATAAGCACTCCACCGTAACTCATCCAATTTAGATATTTCTAGCATCTTTTTCAGCTCTCTATTGGACTCTTTCAATTTCACACTTAACTGGGGATGGAAGGGTAAAAATGTAGGGTCTAAACTTGGTGGCTCTTCAATTGATGGTTTTATCTTAGATCCTATCTCAAAATTTTCCAAAATCACCTTTGATACATACATGAGAGGCGTGTCCTCCAAAAAGTTCACACAGTCCACAATATCAACATTTGATGCCATATTTTCAAGTTAAAACAAGTTGAGTTGTTTTCTGGTGAGTTTATGTCCTTGTTCATAGCATAATGATTAACAGTCTTAAGTGTAGGCGACTCAATAGATTCTTTCAAGATATTCCCATAATCAATAACATTTATCCTTAAGCATTCATTAGCACTATCAATGTCATGGGGTTCAGATTCTTTAAAAACTTTAAATATTATTTGTTCATCTTGCACTCTTATTGTAAGTTCACCTTTTTATACATCAATAAGTACCTTTCCAGTTGATAGGAATGTCACAGTCCTCTTCCATGTCTATCACAATGAAGTTCATCAAAAATTTGTCTACTTTTATTGGCAAATCTTCTACCACAACCCAAAGTCTCTTAATTGATCTATCTACCATTTGTAATGTTACTGAAGCAGGTTTGGCTTTACCAACCCCCAATCTCTTGAAGACCGATAATGGCATGAGGTTAATTCTTGAACCCAAGTCATATAGTGCCTTGCCAAAATGGATGTTCCCAATAGTGCAGGGGATGTCAAAACTATCTGGATCTTTTAGTTTTTGTGGTAGTTTTCTATCAAGGATGATGCTACAACCTTCAGTCAAGGTTATTGTTTCATGATCTCCAAGCCTCTTTTTATTTGATAGTATATCCTTCATGAATTTGGCATAAGATGACATTTGTTCAAGTGCCTCTACAAATGTTATGTTTATGTGCAACCTCTTGAAGACTTCTAGAAATTTTGAAAATTGCGTATCTGAATTTTGCTTTTGCAGTCTTTGAGGGAAAAGAATAGTGGGTTTGTAGAGGTTGCTCTTTTTTGGTTGAATTATTTCCTTTCCATTACTCTCTTTATCCACTAATTCCTCCCTATCTTTTTTAGTTTCCGGTTCCTCCTCCTTTTTAGTTTTTAGGTCCTCCTTATCCTTTTTAGTCTTATCTTCCTGTAGAGTTTTACCAATCCTTAAAGCTATGGCATTGCAATGGTCCTTTCCTTCTCTTCCTGGGTTTATAATTATGTCACTTGGAAGGTTACCTTGAGGCCTTTGACTTATAGCATGAGTGAGTTGCTCCATTTGGTTCTCCAAATTTTGAATTGAAACCTCTTGAGTGGACACTTTTGTATTTATTGATTGGATGTAGTCTTTCATCATCCCCATTAAAGAATTTGTATTATCCTCAGTAGGTGGCTTCTTCTCTTGGGCTTGTGATTTCTGTGGTTGTTGAAAACCAGGTGGTGGAAATGATTGATGGTTGAATTGATTATGACATTGACTGTTGTTATTACTCCAAGAGAAATTTGGATGTTGTTTCCATTTTGGGTTATATGTGTTGGAGTATGAATTATTGTTTCGATTCACATTACCCACATAGCATATAGATTCAGGATTATGTGTACAATTATCAAATAAATAAGCTTCTCCATAAAACACACATGACACTCCTGAATCTTGGACTTGGTTTATACTCGCTGGTAAGTTTTGAGCTTTCAAAAGATTAACCAAAGATGAAACTTGAGTTGTAAGTGATGTGATATCATTTACCTCATGCACTTCTACTATTCTTCTTGTGGTTGTTATTCTGTTCATTGGCCATTGATAACTATTGCTAGCTATTTCTCAAGTAAATCATAAGCTTGATTGTATGATTTGGCTAGAAAAGCTCCATTAGCACATGCATCAACAATAGTTATTGTTTGAGCATTGAGACCATTATAAAAAGTCTCCATTTGAATCCATGAAGGAATAGCATGATAAGGACACTTCCTTAGCAATTCCTTGAATCTTTCCTATGCTTCATATAAAGATTCTGCTTCGTATTGTTGGTAGGAAGTAATTTCATTCCTAAGCTTGGCATTCTTTGTTGGTGGGAAGTATTTCATCAATAATTTCTCCAACAAACCATTCCAAGTTGTAATGGAATTAGGTGGCAAAGAGTTTAGCCAAGCTCGAGCATGGTCTCGTAAAGAGCAAGGGAACAATCTAAGCTTGAATACCTTCTCGGTCATACTATTGAACTTAAATTAATCTACCATTTCAATAAAAAACCTAAGATGAAGATGAGGATCCTCTATTGGTAATCCACTGAATTTTCCAACTGTTTGTAGCATTTGAAATATTATTGGCTTTATTTCAAACTTATTAGCTTGAATATTTGGCCTAATAATACTTAGATTCAGCCCTTCCAACGTAGGTATTGCATACTCATTCATAGATCTCTCTATCATGCATCAAAAGCATTTGATTGTTCAAGTTTAACTCATTATTCTTTATGTCTAATGGATTAGCCATTTTTTTTTCTCTTTCGTGACTTGTTTTCTAATTGACCTCAAAGTACGCTCAATTTTAAGATCTAAAGGTAAAAATTTTCCCTCACAAATTCTGCTCATGCAATAGACTCAATTATGTAAATTATTATTATTTTAATAAAAACTAAGTAAAAACTAAATGAGATATCTAAATAAAAACTAAATAACTTTTTTTAAAAAATAAACAACTAAATAAACAAATTAAAGTTAAAGAATAAGTAAAGAAAATAAATTAAATAAATTAACTAAAATAAATAAGTAAATAAGTCACTAAAAGAAAATAACTAAATTAAAATAAAGAAAAATAGTGAAAATAAAACTAAAAATAATAAAAAAATTATCAATTTCTAATATTTATATTCCTGACAACGACACAAAAAACTTAATCGCCACACATGAAGTGTATGTAATGAATACGTAAGTATACATATCGTAATAAGTAATATAATGATAAGAAAAGATCATTCACAAGGAGATTATTTTATTAGAAACTAATTTTTAAAACAAAAAAAAAGTAAAAATCAATTTTTTTGTGTTTTTATATTTTAAGGAAGAAAAATTAAAATAAATAAAATGAAATAATAATAATTAATTAAATCAAATTTGGTAACTAAAAATATATGTGGGAAAATCCCTCCAATATAATTATCTATTAATTATATGATCAATTAAATCTAACCTAGCATGTATTCATCTCTAAAGTAAAGTACAACATATAGTAATTAATTTAATCATACACTCATACCAATTAAATTACATACTATTCATTAAGTTTATCAATTATAGATTACATACATAAGAATCATACATCTCTACCTATAAACTATATATATTATTTAATCAAGACAAAAAAATTAAACAATTCTCTCAAATTTATTTAATTGCATCTATAGATAAATTGTTATCCAAATAATTAATAGTATACAAATCAGATTAAATAATATAATTAAATTATAATTATAATTGGGGTAAAATATTAGATCATTATATGGTGAAAATTGGGTTCATAAGATCCCTAGATTAATAAATTAACTACACATAATTGTGTCCATAAATCTTATATTTTTCATAAAGAAATACATAAGAATTGATAAAGAAAAGAGTAGAAGAAGAAATACAATCAATCTCTTGAATTTTAATATTAATATCTTCTTGAATCTCCACCAAAATTGTATCCCCTCTTTAATTTTTCTATTTTTTTCTCCCTCTTTAGCTCCAAAATGAGATTGTTGTCTCTTTTAGGAGAACATAAAATCGTGCAAGTATACACGATCAAAAGTAATAAATTTGATAAGTAAGTTATCGTTCTTATGGAGATTTGTTACTATAGTTTGTTAAGTACTAAAATTATTTTAATATGATTTTATCCAAAACAAGCGAAAGTTTGAAGATGTTTTAACTAACTAACAGTTTTATAACAAAATAGAAGAAAATTCTAGGATTGCAGTTCTCACCAAATTTATCCACTCAAATCATATTATTCCGTCTTGATTTATTTTTTTATAAATTTAATTTGTCAACCAAGAACTTCTAATTTTATTCATACATCTCTTCCGAGCTCGGTATAGACACATTTCGTTAAATTAATTCACTATATTCCTATGAGAATTAAATTGACCAAGATTCATTATGTTCTAAGTTCTCAAATGGCCACACTTACGATAAAGGTATATTCCTATCCTTCATATATATATTTTATTCTATCCACGAGAAATTACACAAAAATGCCTCTTCCAAGTTTATTTAAGTGTCACAGATCAATTGATAAATTTTCGAATAATCAAAAGTATTAAGCACAAATAGAATAAACAAATTAAAAATCTCATAAATCATTCAAAAATAATTAAACCCAAGCTTCATAAATTTAGCTAAAACGCAACCCTAGAAAAATGAAATTAGTTCATAATAAAAATTAAAATTACAGAATTTAAGGAATATCAGTTAAAGAACACAAATAAAATTAAAATATCATATACGCTCACTAAATTTTTGGCACACATGGAACACAACAGAAGCTAAAAATGGTTTTTGTGTGTACCACTGTCCAACACTCCAAACTTTCCAACCGAACCTCTTTTCTGGCATTAAATGTTCTATTTATAGCTCCAACTCTCTAAAATAATACATCAAAAAAATTATTTTCATACAATCACGTGTGCAATTATGGGGAACATCGAAAATAATAATTTAAGACATGCGTGTAAGAAATACAAAACAGCTAGAAAGGGGTGTCGGTTCTGCGTTTTTGTTTCAATTCATGCATGTCACGTGTCAACATCTGATTCGCTGTAAGAAATAATGGGACACATGGCAGCCTTTAATTGGTGGGAGTGAAAACTTGCACGTGGTTGCGCCGCACAAGATCATTGCACGCAAGACACATGGGTCCCGCATAAACAGCTAGAAACGCGTGCATTGATTCTACGTTTTGTGTTAACCAACACGTGCCACATGTCCGCTTCGGATTAGCTGTAGGAATATTCGAGACACGTGACATTGTATGATTCGTTGGACTGACAGGGCGCACAAAGTTTCTATGGACCGCGTCGCACTCAAAATTGCCTACGCAGCAGACATGTGGGCCCCACCCTGCATGTCGACCTGCGCAGTAGGTGGGCCCCACTTAGTGCCGAGCAACAAACCACCTGGGAATCGTGTCCACGCACCTGTGTAGCATGTGTATCGCACGCGCCTGATCGTCACCGTTGATTTCTGATCCGACGGTGTGTGGCGAGCGTGGAAAATATCTGTGCGTGGTCCTCCTTTCCTCCGTAGAAAAACAAATATTTTAAATAGCATTTTAGCCCTCCAATTTAATTTAAATTAACTTTTAAACTTTTGTTAATTTCAATTAATCCATTTTCTAATTTAAATTAACTTTTAAACTTTCATTAATTACAATTAAGCCGTATTTTAATTCAAATTATATTTTAGACTTTTTTTAATTACAATTAAGCACTCTTTTAATTTAAATTATATTTTTAGACTTCATTATTTGCAATTAAGTCCTCTTTCGATTCATATTCTTTAATTTTCTTAAAAATATATTCCTTAAGAAATAAACAAAAAATATTAATTTAATTAATTAAAATTAACTAAAAATGTCAAGAACATAGCAATTATAATTAATAAAATAGACAAAATAAACTGTATAAAATTCTTATAAGTATTTCTATTAATTTTGGAGCTTATTATTCAATTTGTTTTATTTTTTGTATAAATATTTGATTTATGTATGTTTTATATTTTGCTTATTATATGTTTGGCTTATTTTCTGTGGAAATAATTAATATCTGAAATGTCGTGGGTTTGAGGGATTATATATATTTACCGTGCGTGGATAAATTTATTTATTTATAAATAATTATATTTTATTAAGTAAAAGTAATACTTTTGTAAAATGATTAAAATGGTACTATTTTGTATTATGTATGTTTTGATATATATTTTAATAATTAGGACATTTATGTATAATAATACTTGAAATATATTCATTGGATACATAATTAATTAATATGTTTAATTAATGTCATTAATAAAAAATGGACAAATCTTGGATGTCAAAGTTTAGAATTGAGCAAGACTATATTTCTGCAGTTGAAAATTTCATGGAATTTGCTTGTAGAAATAGTAATACTGGAACTAGTATGATTCGATGCCCATGTGTTAAATGTAAAAATGAGCGATTTCATGAATTTGACGAGGTTAAGTATCACCTTATCTGTAATGGTATTCTTTTGAGCTATAAATGTTGGTATTATCATGGAGAAAATATTGATAATACTCAAGGGGAAAAGATAAATAATAATGTGAGTGGATTACATACATCTTATCATAATGTACAGACAGAAAATATGTTTCATGGTGTTGAAGATGAATTACACGAGGATGATCCCAAAACCTTTAAAAAACTTATAGAAGATGCCGAAAACCGTTGTATCCAAAATGGAAAAAATACACTAAAATGTCGGGATTGGTTCATTTATACAATGTGAAGGCAAAACATGTTTTTTCTGACAAGGGATTCACAGAATTACCAAATCTACTAGTTGATATGTTTCCTGAGGGTATTGAATTGCCATCTTCATTGTATGAAGTGAAGAAATCTATTAGTCGATTTGGCATGGAATATCATAAGATTCACGTTTGTCCAAATGATTGCATTCTTTATAGAAAAGAATATGAGACATTAGATGATTGTACGATGTGTAAATAATCGAGATGGAAGCATGGTACAAATGAGACAACACATAAGAAAGGCATGCCTACAAAAGTTCTTTGGTACTTTCCTCTAATTCCTCACTTTCAAAGGTTGTTCAATAGTAAAGATACATCAAAGATGTTGACTTGGCATTTAGATAATCGATCTGATGATGGGGTGCTACGTCATCCTTGTGATTCTCCAAATTGGAAAGTAGTAGATAATTTATTTCCTCAATTTTCATCTGATCCGCGCAATCTTCGTCTTGCCATTGTTGCTGATGGAATTAATCCATATAGTTCCCTTAGTAGTAGATATAGTTATTGGCCAGTAATTATGATAACATACAACCTTCCTCCATGGTTGTGTATGAAAATAAAATTCACGATGTTAACATTATCAATCTCAGGACCGAAACAACCCAGTGTTGATATTGATGTATATTTGTAGCCTCTGATAGATGATTTAAAGACGTTGTGGAATAAGGGTATAAATGTTTATGATGCACATAAAGAATAAAATTTTAACTTGAAGGGGGTCCTTTTATGGACAATTAATGATTTTTCTGCCTATGAAAACTTATCAGGACATGCAATAAAAGGTTACAAGGGATGCCCTATATGTAGTGATGGAACTTCTGCAACTTATCTTATTCACGGATGAAAGATGTCTTATAGAAGACATAGAAGATTTTTTCCATCTGAACACAAGTTTAGATACCAAAAGAAACCGTTCGATGGTGAAGAAGATCATGATCATGCAACTCGACCTTTGCAAGGTGTTGAGATATTAAGGCAATTGAATGGTATGAAATTCAAACAATATGGAAAGATGAAAAAAAAACTCACTTAGGTAGGGAAACGAAAGAGGTCAACTAATGAAATGGGTGAAAATGAAAAAGAGTTTGAACCAACTTACCATGGTTGTTGGAAAAAAATCAATATTTTGGGAATTACCTTATTGGAAAGACCTACACATTATTCACATCTTAGATGTCATGCACATTGAGGAAAATGTATGTGAGAGCTTGATTGGTACTTTACTTAATTACCTGGAAAAACAAAGGATGGAATTAAAGCAAGATTGGATTTAAAGAAACTAGGCATACGACCTGAATTGGAACCAAGGGTGGAAAATGATAAGAATCGAACATACTTACCACCAGCATCATATACAATGTCAACAAAAGAGAAGGATGTGTTTTGTAAATGTTTGGAGGGTGTGAAAGTTCCTGATGGTTACTCATCCAACTTAAGAAATTTTGTGTCTATCATTGATAAGAAACTTTATGGATTGAAATCACATGACTATCATATCTTCAATACAATATGCAAGAAATCTATATCAATTGGCGAGTTAAATTATTTATAGAAATATGTTGTAGAGACTTTGTGTCTAATTGAAAAATATTTTCCTCCTTCTTTCTTCGATATAATGATTCACTTGTGTGTTCATTTAGTTTGAGAGGTTGAATTGTGTGGTCCTACTTACTTAAGGTGGATGTATCCTTTTGAGAGATATATGCAAGTCCTTAAAGGATATGTAAATAATAGAAATCGACCTAAAGGATGCATGGTGGAATGCTACATTGCTGAAGATGCCATTGAGTTTTGTTTTGAATACTTTAGTGGTTGCACTGAAATTGGGAATCCTATGCACAAGTTGTTCTTAGAACATCACATTATCCAAGTAGGTAACCCTATGCTTGGTGGAAGTAAGAAATTATTTATTGATCGCACTCGATGGGAAAAAGCACATCTAATCATTTTGGTAAATAATAATGAGGCACAACCGTACATAGAGTAAGTGATATTCATTGTTTCATGATTGCAAAAATCATTTTTTATTTAACTATTAATGATGATATATAACTTAATATATATTTAATAACATTACAGGATGCATTTAAACTTATTAAAGACCGATCCTTGTTATAAAAAAAAGGAGGAGAAAAATGGTTGTATGATGAACATAAAAGAGAGCTTATTAATTGGTTTCGCTACCATGTAAGTGTCACAAACAAAAATTCATGCATGTATCTTCCTAGATCTATTCAATGTTTTAAAACTGTGCTGTAAACACATTTCGTTTTTTTGTATACATAGATTCGAGATGAACTCAAGAAACCCAATAATAAAATATCAGAAAATTTACAATGGCTTGCACATGGGCCAAAATTCGATGTCAAATCATTTTATAGTTTCACAATAAATGGATCGAGGTTTACGAATCAAGCTAGTGACAAAGTCTGAGTAAATCAAAATAGTGGTGTGAAGATGGTTGCACAAACTATGCAATTTTTCAAGTCAAAATATGCTAATCCTGTACTTTCTGATAGAACATATTATGGTATAATACAAGAGATTTGGGAATTGGATTATGAGGTCTTCCATGAAACCATTTTCTTGTGTGATTGGGTCGAAGATGTTATCAATGTTGGATATAAAATAGATGATTTTGGATTTACCCTTGTAAATTTATCCAAGATAAGTCACACTGATGATCCTTTCACGTTAGCACTTCATGAAAAACAAGTATTTTACGTGAGCGATCAAATTGATCCAAGATGGCATGTTGTGTTAACGCCTCCAAAAAAAAGAGTTTTACCATTGTGATGTTGTAGAAGATGATGACACTATGCTTGATACATTAACCAATATTAGTAATTTCTTAAATAAATTGCCTAATGTATATGATGATATAATTGGTGATGATGATTCTTCGTTATGGGCTCGAAGTGATTATGAAGGAATATATGTATACGATCAACAACCTAATTAAACATAACGTATGTTCTATATTGTTGTAATAACTCTTATATATATATATATGTATGTTCCTAAAATTTTCAATTAATTTATATTTCTTCATTGTTTGTAGATATTTCATGGATCTTCGGATAACAGAGCTTGTAGATCCAAATGATCCATTGGGGTATTTGAAAAGAAGGGGTCGGGCGAATATACCTGATGCTCCACTTAACCCAGATGATAGAATACATGTTCTATTTGATGCTACTAGTAATCCAATAGGGGAAAATGGCCAAGAATTAAAATCCTCTATTGGTTGACTTGCGAAGTCCAGTATACCAATCAATATAAATGATTGGTCTTAGGTTGACGATGCAGAAAATTTCAAAATATGGATAAGTATTTGTGTAAGTCTCTTATATTTTATAATCAATATATATATATATATTATATCTTTTTTGTATTATATCTAATCTTTTGTATTGTGTTTTTACAGAATCGTTACAAAGTCAATAACAGTTGGAAACTTAAGTGTTATAAGATTGCAAATAAGGCGTGGAAGGAATACAAGACTTCCAGATTGGCAAGAAATTATGTGTTTCCATATTTTGAACCACTTGATGAGGTAGAGCTCTACAAAATCCCTCAAGGACACCCCTGGATTACACCTCAATTTGGAAAGACTTTGTGGATTATAGATGTTCAGATGAATTTCAAATTATTAGGGAAGAACATCAGAATATAAAATTGCATAACATTCTTCCTAATCGTACTGGGAGGTCTTCAAATCCTGAAGTTAGATATAGAATGGTATTATTAATTTGTCTTAATTTATATTTTTATATTTATTTTCCTCAATTTAATTTCATGTCATTGTTAATAAATTTTTCATAATTTATGTAGGAATTTGAATTGGGTAGACCTGTTACCTGAACTGAATTGTACATAGAAACAAAGACTCCCAAAACAAAGAATTCAAGACCGATGACTAAGCGAGGAGAAGAACAACTAAATAAGTTGGTTTGTAATTTTGGTTGATAAAAAGTCTTAATGATTTTTAATAATTGATGTAATAATGAATGATATGTTTGTGTGCTTTATTATTTGTAAAGAGCTATTGAAGAAAAAATATTCAGGGGTGAAATAATCGAAAAGTCTAGGAGAGATGCTTTATATCATGCATTTGGAACCGACCATCTTGGTCAAGTTAGGGGAGGTATCCAATATGATGGTTATATGGAGTATTTTAACCTTCCAAAACAAAAGCCTCAAATGGTAAGTAAGGAGAAGTACACCAAAATTGAAGAAGAATTCAACTCCTTTAAGGCCTCAGTGTTAAGTGAGATTGCCATTCTAAAAGAATATCAATCACAACAAATGTCATCCATGGCATCATTCTATAACTAGGGCATGCCATATTGGCCAAGCATGCAACCTTCCATTCCAGGCATGCCACCATCCATGCCAGGCATGCCACCATCCATGACAGGCAAGCCACCATCCATGCCAGGCATGCCACCCACGCAATCCCATGGCGCTCAAACTACATCCAGTATGGGATATAGTCATCCTATTGGTCCTCACTATATGCCAAGAATGCATATGCAATAAAGTAGTGGTTCATTTTATCCAATGCAATCTGCACATTCTTACCATCAATCAAACCATGATGAACATTTTAGTGAGAATGTACATCCAATAGATACCCCATATGGGAGTCCTCTTCTATTTGATGAATCATATATGGTAAGATTTTAATTTCTAGTGTATATAATCTATTATTTTTAAATTCTTATTATATGTTTTATTTTTTATTTATAACACTTAAAGTTTTTACAGAATATGAAATGTTTGTTGAAAAATCCTTCATCAATGGACTTTGTTGCTATTGGAATGGTACAACAATTAAGTGATGATCGGATGAATCATAATAAATATTTGCCTAATCATTGGCGAATAGTAATTGATCAATCATTGCTTCATGATTGTCCACTACATGTGCCTTCTGATGCTACCACAGTCCAAGAGGCGGTTGGACAATATGTGGCTTGGTCGTCAATTCAAGTTGTTCTAAATTTTGACATGGTACTATTTTTTAACTTAAAAGATAACACTTGTTTACTACTATTATTTTATTATATCTTTTATTGTTACTAACATACATAATGTGTTTTTTAGTCTATTATACCAGAACTCTTAAATGCAGCACATTTAAGAGATACAAAGCTAATATCTCGTGCTAAATCTATGTCTAGTGGCCAATCATCGTGCACGAAGTCATTCAAGAAGAATCCTTGGAAAAAGTATAGTTATAATTATGCATTAAACTTCAGCAGAAATCTTGGCACTTTGATGACCATTGTTAGGGGGGCATCTAGCATAAATGATGGATGAACTGTGCTACTTCCTATAGAAATTTCTGGTGTAGACCTCGGCCAAACTTATATATCAATTGAGTTCATATTGCAACTATTTGAATATCAAATTATCGATTTAAGTATAATTCAAGTGTGGACAAGGTGAGTCCTCAGTCTATTTATTTTTCTTTCATTTATGTAGAACATATATAATTATATATATATTATCTAATTATTTATATATATATATATCTTTTATATAGGGCGTGCTATTATCGACTTCAACATAATCACTCATCACATTTAGCAATGTTCTATGATTCTTCATATGTCAATCAATATCAAGAGAAGGATGTTAGCATCAGAGCTAAACAATTATGTGATAGGGCATTAGCGCTTAACAAAAATCAAAATTTGATAATCCCTTGGCCATTAAGGTTTAAACAAGGCCAAGATCATTGGATGTTGGTAATCATTGATCTGTTCAATAATCATGCTTGGTACTGTGACTCAACTTCCATAGAACTGAGTAAAGATACAAAAGCAGTTGTTAAAATGTAAGAGTTATAGCTACATATTAGTTTCTTCTATTATTTTTTGTAATATTTAATAAAAACTAACCCTTTTAAACCTTGATAGGGCATGGAAGTTGTGGAACAAGTTTAGGGGCATTGCCCTTAAAAAATCTCATAAGCTTATATGGACAAAAGTTATGGTATGTACAAGCGAATATTAATAATTTTATTAACTTTACAATTGAATAATAAAGATGTTCGAATATGAAAAATCATGTACACTTATTTATTGTAGGTTCCACAACAAAATAATGGAGTCATGTGTGGTTATTATGTCATAAAGTTTATGAGCGAAATCATCACAAATATCAAAATTTCAATTGATGATGTGGTAATATCTTTTATCCATATACATAATTTTTTTTAACATATTTGAGTTATTTTTTGTAAATAAATGAAATTAAATTCTTATTTTGATTTTAAATACATGTAGTTATTTGGTTGGAACAAGACGGGCTACGACCAGCAAATTTTTGATGATTTACGAGAGGAATGGGCAGAACACATGGTTCAAATTATATCATCACAAGAAGAATTGGGAGAAGATTATGATGATCTTGAATAGTATATGACAACATAACAGTAATTTTTTTAATGATTTAATTTCTCTATTCCTGTGTCTGAAGTCCCTTGTTTGATGGATGATTATATGCTCATGTATTTAGGGGAATGCATTATTTTATGGACCTATTTTTGGCCCAAACTACATCTCATCTCTCTTGTCTACTTTCCTTATGACAACAATTATCACTTTATTAATCATTTGTCTATAAATACGAAGTTATCTAGAATCTTTGCTCGTATTTTTAATGCTATAATGAGCTCTAAATATGAAATCAGGTGTAACTTCGATTTGTTTCTTGGTTTGTATGAGTTTTGGTGCCCAGTAACATGTTCCATACGTTTAAGGGCACCAAAACTCACATAAGCCAAGTAAGAAATCGGAGTTACACTTGATTTCATATTTAGAGCTCATTATAGCATTAAAAATACTAGCAGAGATTCCAGATAACATTATATTTATAGACAAATGATTAATAAAGTGCTAATATGAGTTCATCAAAGGGTTATATCCCTCGGATGCCGCTATGGTAATCTCTTTTTTATGGTAATATTTATAATGATTTAATTTCTCCATTCCTAGATCTCTGAAGTTTAGACTACTTGTTTGATGGATGTTTACGTGCTCATGTATGTAGGGGAATATTAATTGTTATATGGATCAACTATTTTTTGTCTAGTTTCCTTGTCATTATGCTGGTGATTCTAAGCCAACCAAGATTCTATGCCAATCAAGCTTGCTCGCACAATCTAATTACACTTTGACAACATTATTTTATTTGTAATTTAAGTTAATATGTATTGTATGTACATTATTTTTTTGTAATAAATTTAATTATCAAGTAATTAATTATATTTAAATTTTTAATTATTTGTATTATTATTTATATTTTAGTTTTTTTATGATATATATATTGAATATTGAATACGAAAAATGAGAATAAAAATAAAAAATTCATAAAATGTACGTGTAAAGTTGGTTCATGCGATGAACCGACTCTACCTGTAAAGTCAGTTCATCGCGTGAACCGACTCTACCTATAAAGTTGGTTTACACAATGAATCGACTTTATATTTTAAATCACTCAATATAAAGTCTATTCAGCGAACCGACTTTAATGCCCATTTTTGTAGTAGTGATCAGAGACCAAAATTATGCTAATGACAACCCCATAGGGTTTATGGGGTGATAAGGGGCTTAAATATTGCTTAGGTACGATCTAGACCATCAGATCAAGGGCTCAGAGCAAAACAAGCAAAATTGGCAGGAGCAACCAATCATAATGTGACACATGGCACAAGAAATTTCATTGGGCAAATCAGAGAGCACTGTGTGGTAGGGGAGACTGGTCAGAGTGAACATTTGTTGAGTCATCACCACGCAGCGTGACGTGATTTGAGGAAATTGATGGAATGGCATACTGGTGGAACGCGGCAAAAAATCAAAAGGAGACACGTGGTAGAGAAGTTTGACCATACTCCGAACTTGGATTGAACGTCATGCTAACATATGGTATGCATTTCATCCTCCTCACACGTGGAATAATGTGATTTACTGTCCCTGCTTACTTGGTGTTCACATGGCTTGCCCAATCAGCTCCTATACTTGCATTGCATGCCATATGGTGACTCTTGATTGGTCCTATGTTGAAATTTCATAAAAATTCCAGAATCCTAAAAAATTCTAAAAATTATATTTTCACCCATTTTCACTAAAAAGTTTATATTTTAATATTTTTAGCTCCAAAAATATTATTTATTGAACGAAACAAGTAAATATTAAGTAAAAAAGTTTGTTAATGACTCTATTTTCATAGAGTCATTGGCTCCTCATAAATACTTTACTAGAGACTACTCTTTATTGAGATGATGTAATTAGGATATTATCACTTTTGGATGTTTAGAACCCTTTTTCCTATCATCCCTTTTGATTTTTAAAATCTCATCTCTGTGGATCTTCCTAACGAGTTTTCAAACATTTTCTCCCATGATCTCACTAAGATGGCTAGATTATTGGTAGGTCTTGATCATTATTATGGTGGTTGTTTACTTCAGTTGAGTGCTTCTTTCTCTAATCGATGATTTAGTGATACTGTATGCATTGTCATACATTTTAACACTCACTTCACTTCAGTAATTACCTCTTGTAGTTAATTTCTATGTGCTATTCTCAATGGTTAGACTATAGAACTTATTCGCATGATCTATAGAACCATTGTTTATCATTGTAATACTTCTCTTTTTAATTCCTATTATATTATGTATCTGTATGTTGGCTTTTGATGTACAAAACACAATATCTATCTATTTTTACTCAGTACTTTATCTTCATATGTGTAAGGTTAGTTAGTACAAATCATTAATACACACATACATATAGTTAGGTATAGTTAGCATGCGAGCATATTTACACACACCACATGGTTGGCTTTCATAGTATGCATACTAGGTTTTTTATGCTCACTTGTCGATGTTGTTGCTCATTTTTTTGTTTCGTTATGGGTGCAAATATTTATAGAAATTACTTGATAATTTTTGGAAATAAAAAATGTGATTTTTTAGCACCTCACAACTATTCTCACAGCCACACTTGGCAAGGTCCATGACAAGGTAGCTGGTAAGGTGGCCGATCCATTTCTATAAATATCCTCACTTCTCTCTTTTATTTACCTAATGATTTTAGTATAAAAACTCTACCAAAATTTGTAGTAAGAATTATATCTATTTCTTAATCATTTGGAGAGCCTATATTTAAGTATGGGTTGTTTAGTGAGCTTAGTGATCAAATCATAGTCTATGTGTGTAAGTGGTTTGACTGTGTGTCTTCTGTACATTATTTGAGATCTGTGGAGGATAGTTTGTCCTTTGGTACCTTGTGTTTGAGAGTGATCATAAGGTTTCTCGTTCTATAAATATATTTCATGATACTAATTTGTGGCTACTAATCACACCAATTGGGTGGTGTTAGCTAGGGAGGAGAGCTAGTTCCTAAGTCGAACCAGGTCATTGTAGAAACAATAAGAAAGAGCAGTAACCAACAATTGGGACAGAGGTTCCAACTAATAGAGGTAATAATAGTTTTATTTCTTTTAGAGTTATAATTGTTTTATTGTTTACTAGATTATTTGCTACTGAGTGATTGTCTTAAGTAACTCAAGGATGTTACTACCTAGATATGGTTTCTATTTGGATTTACCTTGTTACATCACTTGTTATGCATGATCAATTGTTGTGCTAGTATAATATGAGTTTAAGATGTGTATGTTACAACATACTAAAGCTTAAACTTTGATTAGAAAACATTTACTATTTTCATATTTTTTGTTGATTATATAATATCTGTTGTGAAAAGTTATGTACTTATCCAATATTATATTATTTGTGCTTTTGTTGCATTTTTTTAAGTATTTTACTTTTCTGTTTATGAGAGTTTAGGTTAAGTCCATAAAGAGTCTGTACACCTTACCTTGGTAGTGTACAGGGTCATGTACTTCTTCAATTGGAATCATAGTAGGTGAAACCTTTTTGGGCTTAATTTCTCTGGTGTTGATTCTATTAACTCTATATTCACACACACATATTCTTTCTAATAGAATCGAGATTAGGAGGTAATTTAGGTAGACTTCACTTTTCAAAGGGCTGAACTATGCTTATTAAAAATCACAAATGAGGGAGTTTTTATGGTCCCTCAAAGATTGTGTATGGTTTCTTATCAAGAATGCTTGGGTGTACCTAACTTAAAACCCTATCCAATAATACTATGTTTCCAAAACCTATGCAATGATCAAGGCTATTATGCTTGATAAGTTTAAAAGAATATAAAGTTGTACTACCTCTAAGAAGGCATGGACATTTTAGAGACAACTCATGAAGGAACATCTGCTATAAAGAGATCCAAAATTCTAAAATTGAATAGATATTTTGAGCTATGCATCATGTAGGAGGAAAAGACTTTTGATTTGTTCTATGTATGGTCTTATACATTGTCAATTGTTCATACAACCTGAGTAGACCAATTAGCGAAGAAAAATAGATTGAAAAGATCATTTCCAGCCTATTATATAGGTGTCATGCTAAATTTATGAGTCAATGCACAAACCTAGTAAGCTCACGGTGAATGAGCTAGTTGGTGATCTACAAGTCTTTGAACTATATCACCTATTGCCAAAACAAGAACAAATTACTTTATGGAAAAGAAAGAACTTTTCTCTCAAGACAACAGAGGAAAGTGATTCGAGTAAAGATGTTTGTGTCGCAGTTAGTGGTAATGATGACTTTGTTCCCTATGATGAGGAAATGACTTTCCTTGACTAAAGATTCACTAGATTCTTTAGAAAGAAGAAACCTTCCTTTGGGAGTACTGTAAGAGATACTTCAAGCTCTAAAGCCTCAAAATCTACAAAAGCTAATAAATACTCAAATAATGAATTTGAGAAGTCTAAAAAGGCCACTTGAACAAGATCACATGTTTCGAATGTGGGAAGCCTGGACACATTGCTACAAATTATTTCCAGAAACAAAAATGTATAAACAATCGTGCCATGAAAGTTGAGGTTATTATTTTTGATAGTGCCAGTAGTGATGATGAGGATGACACTAATTTTCTTACCTTCATTACCTCTAGTAGTGTTGTTGATCCTCCAACTACTTCCTCAAATTTTTAAGAGGTTACAACTAAAGCTAATGATGATAACAAGCAAGATGAATTGCTTGACTCCTTCAATGCGCTCCTATTTGAGCATATCAAGTTTGAAAAATTAAAGAAAAAGGCCTTGGAGAGCCTTGAAAAAAAGAGAGCATAAGATAAGTACATTGAAGAAAAATCTAGAGGAAAATAAGTCTTCTTCATGCATGGCATGCCATGTGGAAGCTCCTGATTGGTTCTGCATTAAAAATTCATAAAAATTGTAGAAAATCCCAAAAATTATATTTTCACCCATTTTCACTAAAAAGTTTATAATATTATTTTCCCAAAAAATACTATTTATTGAATAAAACAAGTAAATATTAAGTAAAAAAAGTGCGCTAATGACTCTACTTTCATAAAGGTTTCACATCCCTAAACTTAACTCTTTTCTTGTCCTCAAGTAAAACCAAGTATAACTAAATAAAATAACATAGGTAAGATATTCATAAATATACTTTTATTAGTACATGCATATTTCATGAAAGTTATGCATATTCCTATAATAAGGAGGTTCACATAATCATCAATCAACATTCCATCAATACAAAGATATGCAAGGTTTTTGAAAAATTGATTCGTGTGTGTATGATGCACATGATATCATCCAATGCACTCATGAAATCAACCTATATGAGAATGCTAATCAATTCAATCTTAGAATAAGTCTCATAAGTTTATTTTTCACATCCTTCTCCAATAATATAAATATGCACTTAGCTAAAGATCAATAAGTACTTTACATGCTTGTAATGTATGGCTTAGGTGGGGGTCGATCTATTTTCACACCTTAACCTTTTTTTCATCATACACTTTTTAGGTGCAATTGAGTTTTAACTTGATATTTTAGGGCACCCTTTATTGTCATTATTTTCATATTCTTTTATTACACATCTTTTTTTTGTAACTTCACAACACCCTCAAAATTATTTTCAATTCTATTTTCTTTTTCTTTAATGGGATAATTGTGTTGTGAGTTTTGCTTTTTTTGTGCATTACATTTATCCTTACTCTATAGCATAACACATGATTGCATTTTTTTCTTTTCACAAGCTAAAGGTGCATGGGTAAAGGTAATACTTATTAGTTAGGTATTAAATATGGCTTAAAGGTATGAAATGTTCTTTGTTAGACTCAAATTGGTGACTAAAGATATTAACAATGGTTAGCATGAAAGGCTCAATCGATCCAAATAAGGCCTAAATCATTTCTCTTGCTAAATACTAATTAGGATTTTCCCTCAAGGGATGATCAAATAGATTCTAAAACTTGGTAAATCTAATCGAATCGCATAACTCACTAGAAGTTCTCTCTCAATAAGAACACCAAAATCAATCATGAATATGTGCATAAAAAGTTGAACCAATTCAATCAAAATTATCAAGCATATCACATGATTAATGTAAATATCTTAATAAATATGTTACATTCCTTATCCTAATCATGAAACCCAATTTTTATCATGGAGTTCATATGTTTTATATCAGTAATGCATGGAAAGGGTGGAAGAAAATGTTGATTTTCTTATTATTTTTCTTTTTTGATGTACCTTTTCTTTTCTCTTATTAAAAAAATGTAAAATGTACTACAAAACCTTTTAATGAAAAATTGTATGTTGGTTTTTCTATACTTAGTTTTGTTGTCTATGGTTGTTGTGTTGCTTATTGTCTTGGTATTATTGCTTTAATCTTCACTGATGATTGCATGAGTGTTAAGATTATTTCATGATTGTATGCCTTTTTTCCCTCATATAGGAGTGTTTCTTTGACTTTTTGTGTAAAAAATGGGAGATGTTTGTTTTCATAACTAATTGTTTGTTATTTTCCTGTGTGTTGCATGGGTTATGGTTGTAGGGTACATTGCATTGTTGTTTTCTAACTTGCATACATATAGGGAAAGTGTAGCATGAATTCAATGAGTTGTGTGAACTAGAGCATGTATGTTGCATGTTTGATGGTGTGTAGCCTATTGTTATGTACTTGTATAGGGGTAACACAATAGTTTTTATAATTAGATGATGCATAAAAGCTTAATGGTCAAATTTGTAAAAGTTATAATAAGCCATAAGTGCATAAATCACTTTCTAAAATGTGACAAGTATACTTTTAAGTTCGGTCTAAAGTGAAATTACATGGTTTTCAAATAATTTAACAAAATTCTTATAAATGAAAAATAAATCTAAACATTTGTTACAATTGTTTTGGTTTGAAAAAATCTAATCATCGACATAAAATAGTAAAAGATAAATGATAGATTGATTTATATAAATTGTAGGCAAACATGCAATTTATTAATCATTAGAGAATTAATAGAATATTTAGTAGAATTAATTAGGTTGATAAAATATAAACTCATATTATTGATTCTTTCTTATATGTATAAATAACACATTTGATGGGGATTTTATTCTTTATTAATTAAAACCACTTGACATCTTTGGTGGGGTCAATAATTAATTTTAATTAAATTATACTTATTTTTGAAAAAATTATCAAGCCATTTAACTTATTACTTTTGATGAGCCAACAATTTAACTATATATTCAAGCCGTCTAAAATAGTTCTTAAATTGATGTATCTGAAATCTAACTTTCGTATTATAAGTGTATTTAAAAAATTATGTCATCAATATATTTTCTAATAATAAATCTTGTAAAAACTTTGAAATAGGATGTACCTCTAAATTAGATCTAGATCAAAGTTTCTAAAACCAAATTTTTATATTTTAAATTTATTACAAAAAATATGTCGTTAATGTATTTTCGATAATAAATTTTGTAAAATTATTGACTAGAAGATAATTCATGTTTAATAATTGGCCAATATCTTAAATATAACATTCAGAAAGATACATAAAATTAAATCTATAAATAGAATATAATTAAAATTAATATCTCAACTATATTTATACATACAACTTCTATAGTAATCTACTATCTGAAAAATCTCATGTTGTTGTCACTTATTTTTTATGACTTAATCTAAACTGTTTATAAACTAAACATAAACTAAAACTTGCTTAACTCTCCAAATTGAGAGAAAAACATTGAAAGAATAAAACCAAACAAAATTAAGAACTCAGAAATGAACACTTGATAGGGATGTTGAATACTAAGGGGTGAGGGCTTTTTTATAGCTAAAAACACACACTAAAGTGAGAAAAATTTATGGATTGTTAGTGAGAAATTATCGAGCATCACGAAACACATTTTTTTCCGCTGTGACATGCATTGATTTAGTACTTATTCAAATTACAATCCAATTATCTTGCATTACAGAATAAAAATTTCACCCTTGCAACGTGTGTTAAACTACATGTTTCTAAATTCTTTTTGTGTCTACCTCTTACAAGATTGGTTGGTACATATGTTTTTTTGTATTCTTCTTAGTTATAATTAAGTGCTTTAAGTTACAATTCTTCAAGTATTTATCATTTGTATCATTTTAAAGCTAGAAATATATGAAAAATAACAAAACATACTCATAATTCAAAAAATAAGATTTGCTAAAATAATAATAAAATTATGAAAATGAAAATATATTTTCATACTAAAGTATACAAATCACATAATATTTAGTACTTTTTAAGTCCTCATTACAACCTTCAACCAACTTCTTTCTAGTCTCTTAATAAAGAGAGCGGAAAAATATAATAAAAAAATTAAACTGTCATAAATAATTTTCATAGATTGATATAGTTGCATTTAGCATATGCAACAAATCTTTAAACCTTTAGGTTGTCTTAGTGGACGAGTTTAAAGTCTCGCAAGGGCTTTTAGATATGATACCTACAAACATCAAACTAAAATGCAAAAATTAAAAAAATAATAATAATAACAACAAACAAACAAATAACAAATAAAAACATGAAATTAATAAAGTAAAAATTAAAACTAAAAATAAGAAATGAAAAGTAAAATAGCACAACTTTTTATGATTCTAGTATCTTTTAAGTTCATAATTAAAATAAAAAGCATAAGTTAAAAAGAATATTCTAAATGTTAATAGTTTATTGTAAAAATTAGCTAAAAATGAATAATTCATAGTTCACATAAAAATGCATCAATATTGATTTACTTAATTTTAGTGTTTGAAATTCAAATTTGCTTTGATTCTAATCATCACAAGTCATATCTCAACATTATATTGATCCTATGGGTTTAAGAACTCAATCAAAGCTATATGCAAACATATTTTATGTAAAGAAATGAGTTAATAGCTTCACATATGTTTAAAGAAGAAAAGACTCAAAATAATGCATAACATTGATCTCATGAATGAATCAAATGATAGGATTTATAAAGAAATCAAATACTATTTTCATGCATAAATTAAAATCATCACATAAAAATATCAAGTATATGCTTTTAGAGATGAATGAAAATGCAATGACTTCAGCCATTTCTCACAACTTTGAGGATTTTTTTGTCATAGTATTTGGTTTATACCATTTATTTTTCTCTCTTGGTTTTTTTAATAAGAGATTCTTCTTCTTATTTTAGAGAGTAGATCCAAGTACATATTTGTAAGATTTTGATGAGCGGCTAATTTTGACTTTTTTTGTATTGGTTTTAGGGAACCTCATATATATCTCTTTTGTAGAAGTCATGGATGAGTAAAGAAGGCATACACTTTCAATTTCTACTTAAATAATTTAATTTAACAATAAAAATAAGTATAAGGTACTTTATTATATGTAAAAATCCTAACATTTAATATAAAAACTTATAAAGATCATCTAGGAATTTAAATTATAAGAAGGTGTTTAAAGGAGTAGAAACATATTATCTCTCATAATTGAGTGACGAAGGCTTAAAATATTCTTACAAGATAATCTTTACTATTTTGATTCCTAAACACCAATTTCGGATTTTATCATGAAATATAAATTATGACAAAAAATAACTAATTACATTAATCAATGATATGTTCAAAATATTAATCTAATTGTGCAAAGAGTTAATTATTAGATTAAACCAATAAAACAATATAAAAAATGAAAATAAAAACAATAAAAAAATAAGTGACAATGTAAAGATATGTATAAGAAAAAATTTAAAATTTCCAAAATTTATGTAATATAAATTTTCACACTTGCAACTTATAATTTACATTACCTTCAATGTAAAAAAAATGCAAATTAAAGATAAAGAAGAAAGAAGAAAAAAAAGTTATCCATTTGTTGTATGTGATTATGTCTTGATATGAAAATTTAGGTGCATCCATCATTTCAATCATTTTAATCCAAAGAGACAAATGTTTTGTACTTCTTACACATCTCAACAAATAGTTATAAAATTAAACGGTTCTAAATAAAATATACATTGTTCATATAATAGGAAAATAAAATAAACCAAAGGAAAAAACATTACATGAAATGAAAAATAACATAACACAAAATAAATTAGAAATAAGTAAATAATTTTACCTAAACACAATGGGTTATCTCCTATCAAGCTCCATTTTTAACATCTTAACAAGATGTAGTTATGTATGATGCATAAGCTTGTACAACTGTTTGGACTCAATGTCAGCTACATTGTTTCCTTCTTCTAAATAAAGCTTCACACTATACCCAATAACCTTGAATGTTGTTTGTTAATTATGATATAGAAACTCTACTATTTCATTTGGGAATACTTGGTTAATCATGAATGGTTCACCACATCTTGATTGCAGTTTTCCTTAAAATTTTCAGACGAGAGTTAAATAAAAAAAACTTTCATTCCAAGATGAAAAGATTTACAAACTAGCCTTTTTTCATGATAGTGCTTAGTGAGCTCTTTATACAAATTTACATTTTCACAGGCTTTGTCCCTAATCTCTTCAAGCTCACTAAGGCGGATCAAAAACTTCTCTCTGGCTTTATCTAAATCAATTTCTAATTCTTTAGTTTCCTAATGAGCCTAGTGGTCAATTTCAACGAGTAGGTGGCATGATTTTCCAAAGATTAACCTATAAGGGCTCATCCCAATGGGTGTTTTGAAAGTTACGCAGTATGCCCATAAGGCATCATACAACTTGATTGCCCAATCTTTCCTTAAAGGGCACATAATACATTCCTAAATCCCTTTGATTTACCTATTACTCACTTTCATATGACTAGAAGTTTTGTGGATGATATGGAGTGGTCACTTTATGTGTGAAGTTATAATTTTTCAGTACCCTATCAAACATTTTGTCACAAAAATGGCTCCTTCCATCACTTATTATTTCTCTAGGTGTCCCGAACCTACTAAATATCAAATCCTTCAAGAATTTCACAATAACGTTAGAATCATTTTTTTAGTGAGTATATTTTCTTCCCACTTGAACACATAATCAATAGCTACCAGAATATGTTCATTACCAAAAACCAAGGGAAAGGGACCCATAAAGTCAATCCTCATACATCAAACAGTTCAACAACTAAATTAGATATCAAAGGCATTTCATCTCGTTTGATTATATTACTGTCTTTTGACATCTACCATAATGCATGCAAAACATACAAGCATCTTTAAAAGGAGTTGGCTAATAAAATCCAGATTGTAATACCTTAAGGGTCATTTTCTAACCACCAAAAATGGCCCTCATAGTGAAGTTCATGAAAAAAATGCCAAAATGCTCTTATGTTCCTCTTCAAGCACACATCTCCATATGTTTTGATCTTGACCAATCTTGAATTGATAAGTGTCATCTCAGAAGTATTACTAGCAATAATGTAAGAACCTTTTTTTATTTTTTTGAGAAGAAATGTTAGGTCTCAAAAACACCAATAGCAAGATAATTTACTATGTTAGTATACTATAGGTTGAGACTTATTGAAAATAGTTTGTTCATTAGGAAAAACTTCAATAATATCATCTTTACTCTCACCTCAAAAGTATTGAATTCAAAAATTAACATAGAAAAATGAGCAGCTACCAAAATTTTCACTACATTTCTTGTCTTTGATCTCTAGGTCAAATTCTTGTAAGAGTAAAAAACCCCTTATTAATCTTGACTTAGTATTAGATTTACTTAACATATATTACAAAGCAACATGACCATAATGCATAATTACTTTAAAACCAACTAAGTAAGACCCAAATTTTGTCTAACGAAAACACAATAGCCAATAATTTTTTCTTAGTGATGGAATAATTACTTTTGGCATCATTAAGTACTTTTTTAACGTAATATATGACAGGTGAATGCTTATTCACTCTCTGTTGCAAAACTACTCTTATAGCATAATCAGAAGCATCACACATTAACTAATTAGGTGCCATAATAATAGGGTTAGATGTTAATTTATCCTTCAAAATATTAATGGTGATAAGGAAATTATAGTTCAAATAAAAAAAAGACATATTTGAACAACAAGTTACATAAAAGGATGACTTATTTTAGAAAAATATTTAATAGATCGCCTATAGAATTTTACATGTCCCAATAAGCTCTTAATCCCCTTAATAGATGTAGAGGTGTAATTTAGCAACCAGTTCAATTTTTTCCTTATCAACTTCAATTCCTTTGTTAGAAATTACATGTCCTAATATAATCCTCAGTTGTATCATGAAATGATTTTTCTACCAACTAAGTGTTAGGTTACATTCAATGCAATATATTAAAACCAAAGTCAATTTATGAAAGCAATCATCAAATGAGGTTCCAAAATATAAAAATTATCTATAAATATCTCAATAAATGTTTCCACCATGTTCAAGAAGATTAACATTATACATCTCTAAAACATGGCATTGCATAACCCAAATGACAAAAAATGTCTCAAAAGGACCTGTGAAAGTGATCTTCTCCTGATCATCTATTGCAATAGGTACCTAACAATATCCTAAAAATCCATCTAGAAAACAATAAAATTCATGCTCAGTTAATCTTTCTAACATCTGATTAAGAAATGGAAGAAGAAAGTGATACTTTTTAGTGTATAAATTCAATTTCTAAATATCTTTACACATTCTCCATCTTATGATTGTCTTATTAGGTACTAATTCATTCTTATCATTTTTCACAACTATTATTCTAAGAGTTTCAGGATTTCCTTTTTAACCACATCTTGCCTTCAAACATAGTCTTAAACACATCAAGAATTAAGAATTGAAATTAAAATAATTTATTATCAAGAATCAAGAATTAAAACTAAAATAATTAATGACATTAAATTAATTAATTCATAATGTAGGGTTTGTAATTTCCCACAATCACATTAGTAATTAAACTGTACATGGATTCTACAAGAACCATCATTATAATAATGAAAAACTAAATAAAGAAAGATTAAGAAAAACTTGTATATGAAATGGAGGTTTAAGATCTTGTTGTTCAATAGATTTTGGGTTATTGCACCACCATTTTGTTTGCTTAAGTAGAGGTTTGGTATAGCTAAAATTGAACCAAGTGTTATGAGATCTCTAATTGGTGGAGAAGTTATGAAACAAAACTGATCCAATGTAGGTATGAGAGAGTTTCTAAATTCTGTCATAATTGTAGCTTATCAAGCCATTTTACTTGTCAATGCCAAGCTACTGGTGTAGCTTATATCACTTTAAATGATTATTATCAACATCCCCTGTATGGCTTATAGCTTAAGGTTAGCCTTAGGTAAATTGCTATTTGGAACAGCAGGTGCAAATAAAATAAATTCAATAGAGTAAAATAATGACATCGATAATTTAATGTGGTACAAAGTGAGACACAATACAAAAAATTGAGATAAACCCAAAATAGTGTCACACAAGTGTTTTCCAAACTCACTATTTTGTCACTCCCCTTTTAGAAAAATATCTCAATATTCTCTCTCACAATCTTACACACACAACACTGTTTTTCTTCAAAAAAAAATTATTTAATTGGCTTTGCTTTGCTTCTCTTCTTTTGGTGTGTTAGTGTGTCTCTCAAAGGCAAAAACATTGCCTATCTCTTATGTGGTCAAAAATTGACCACATAGTTAGCCAAATTTTAGCTACAAAAATATTTGATGCATTTATCAAATGTGGTTGCACCTAACATTTTTATTTTCAAATTTGGTTGCACCTAACATGTTTATTTTCAAATGTGGTTGTGCCTAACATATTTATTTTCTTCCCCTTTACATATGGGCGAGACCTATATATCTCCTCCTCCCAATAATGAGTGCTTAAAAATACTAAAATTACCATGATTTAATATACTTTAATTGATTAAATAGATTTATATTTGTATGATTTTATCATATTTTTATATAAATTTGTCTTTTTAGAATCATGGGTATTTTAATTGTTTTTAAAGTATTTTCATTCAAAAATAACTTAAAGACTCGAAGAAAAAATATTGGAAGCAATATATCACAATTATGTTGAGAAAATAAATGAGGAAAATTAAATAGATGGAAAAATTGGACAAAATGAGTCAAAATAATCAGAAACGTTGAAATTCCACCCACAACTGTCTATTCATGTCGAAACCCAACGCGTGCATCTAGCACACGCCCGTGTCATGTCCCACGCACGCCAAAAGCTCGTCTGTCACAAAGTTTACACCCCACACACATGCCAACCTGTCCAAATGCATCCAAAATCAATTTTTGAAATATTCTACCACTAATAAAAAGGCCTTCTCCCACATTATAAAACAAACAAAATTTTCAACTCTTTCTCTCTCTAGAAAGTTTTCTTTTTTTAGTTTTAAAGTTAGTCTCTTTTTTAGAAGAACTAGCTATGTTTTTATAGATTTTAAGTTTTTGATGGTATAATTTTAAAATGAATTCTATACAGTTATTTTTTATGTTTTATTCTTATATGTTATTTTTAATTTGTCTTAGATCAAATTTAACATGGCTAAGAGTTTGTAAATATAATATAATAATATCTTTATTATGCTTACGAAATATTAAATAGGTAAAACATCTCTATAAAATAAATTGATTTTGTTTTTATTCAAAATTTTATATTAATGATGTTAGAGACAAATGCATTATTTTCATTAAAAACTTAAATCTAAAAATTAGATTTTAAGGTTTAATTATTCGATCTAATTTAGAGTAGTGCTCTTTTATTTGTTGGTATAATCGCCCCGTAGTTAGAGTAAAGCTCTATTTCAAAAGTTGTTTTATAAGAACTATTATTCTAAAATTTATTGACAACATATTTTCAATAATGGTTTTAAAACTTGAAAATTAGTACTCGGCTAATTAAATTCTTAGGTTTAATTTGGACACCTTGAATAAATTTTAAAATGTTTAACCCTACCAAAGGTGACATCCCTAATCCAGTGATATCTCACATAAATATGTTTTGATCTCGAATGAAAAGAGGTATTCTTTCCAAGGTGGATAGCACTCTAACTATCACAAAATAACTAGTAACTGTTTTGTTGTAAACCAAGTTCTTTCAACAAATTTTTCATCTATAGTAACTCTTTACAAGCTTCAATTACTACTATAAACTCTACTTCTGTAGTGGACAGTGCAATAAATTTTTGTAACTTTGATTGTCATGACACAGCTTCCCATGTAAATGTAATCAGGTAACCTGAAGTGGATTTTTTGGAATCCATATCGCTAGTCATATCTGCATTCGTGTATCCAACTAACATAGGTATATTTTGGAAGAACCTCAAAGATACCTGAAAATCCATTTCACTACAACTCAATGTTCCTTTCTAGGATTTGAAAGAAATCTACTCACAACTCCAAATGTATGAACAATATCTGGCCTTGTACAAACCATGGCATGCATCAGACTTCCAACTACTGAAGCATATGGAACCTTTTCAATCTCTTCCTTCTCTTTGTCTATATAAGGGCTTTGCTTAGAACTTAGCTTAAAGTGGTTAACAAGAGGACAACTAATCTCTTTAGCCTTGTCCATGTGAAATCTCTAAAGTACTTTCTCAATGTACTTCTCCTGTGACAACCATAATTTCTTGGCACCTCTATCTCTAATAATACTTATGCCAAGAATCTACTTTGCTAGCCCAAAGCTTTCGTGTAAAAAGGCTTAAACTCAACTTCTTTTTCAAGTTGTTGATTCTAGAAATATTCTGGCCAACAATTAATATATCATCACATAAAGAAAAATAATAATAAAATCATCATTAGAGAATTTTTGCACAAAAACATAATAGTCTGAAGTAGTCTTTTTGTATCCTTGCACCCCCATAACAGACTCAAAATTCTTGTACCATTGTCTCGGTGCCTTTTTTAAGCCGTAGAGGCTTTTCTTAAATTTAAAAACATAATCCTTTTTCCCTTTTGTTTGAAACCATTTGGATGCTCCATAAATAACAATTTATATCTTTAATAACCTAAATAATATGAGCAAGCATAATTAATTTAGTTATTATATCCATAAATACTCTATTATTATAAAAGATAAAATTTGCATAAATATTTATTGAATTTGTACCTATGTGTATTTTTATGTTATTAGATTAGAAACACAAAAACCTAAAATATAGTGACAGGATGTTTAGGATTTAATTTAATTTTTAAAAATTTGAATCATAAATTAAAAACCACATATATTCCTTCCTTAGATTGGCCTTGGGAGTATACTTATCATTTTCTATGAAATAATTCGTGTGCTTGTGAAGTTTTATAAATATAAAACCAAAGTATTGGCAGAATTGGGGATGTCAGTTTTGCTCATCAAACACCCATTTATTTTTCATAGCCTTCTTCCCTTTGAATAGTTTCATCAGCTTAAAAGTTTTATTCTCATACAAAGACTTCATCTCATCTTGAATGGATTCTATCCATTTTTTTTAGATTCATCATCTATAGCTTCTTCATAATTCTTAGATTCTCCACCATCAGTGAAAATTACATACTCATCTGGAGGATATGTGGTTGAGAGTCATCTTGATCTACCACTTCTTCTCTGTGGAATAAAAGAAGCTGCAGGTGTTGGTGCTGGATAATAAACATCATAATTTCCCTCATCTTCAGAACCAATTTCTATGGGAGCATCATCTTCGTTAGGTGGATAAACATGGTCTTCATCTCCAACTTATCTTGGCACTCCTGTTGGATAAATTAATTCCAAATCTAATGAGTCACCATTGGAATTAGGAACATCCTTCTTCATTTTGACAATATCTTCAATGGTCTCATCTTTAACAAATACAACATCATGGCTCTTGACAAGTCTCTTTGCAACCGGATCATAAAATCTATAGCCAAATTGATCTTGGCCATAGCCAATAAAAATACACTATCTTGTTTTAGCATCAAGTTTAGATTTCTCATCCTTGGGGATATGAACAAATGCTTTACAACTAAACACTAGCATATGATCACTTTCTTAACTACTACACTTTATCTAGAACATCCATCTTGAGAAGAGTACAGGGTGAAAGATTCAAAACATGTGCAACTGTGAGTATGCCTCTACCCTAGAATGTTTTAGGAAAATTTTCATATGAGATTAGACATCTAACTCTCTCCATTAAAGTTCTATTCATCCTCTCAGCTAAGTCATTCAACTACGATGTCTTTGGAGATGAGGTGTCATCTGATGCTGAATACCATGTTTTTTGTAGTATGCATTAAAAGGTCTTGTGTATTCTCCACCATTGTTTTTCCAGATGCATTTCAGCTTCTTTCAAGTCTGTCTCTCAACTGAGGTATGAAATTCTTTGAAGACATCTAGCACTTGATCATTTGTCTTTAGAAGATAATCTCATGTATTCCTTGAATGATCATCAATGAAAGTCACAAAGTATTGATCACTACCAAGTGACTTTGGGATTGGTCCACACAAATTTGAATGAGGGGAACTCTAGAAAGAAACTTTGTTTTTCTTTCTGGCTATTGGGCAGTATCTTCTTCCTGGCTAGACTTATCATACCTTTTTCACCCATGTGACTAAGTCTCATATACCATAATTCAGTTGCATTATCTTTCTCCATGACATTTACTTTGTTGGTGGAGAGCTTCAATTGAATTATATACAGAGGTGTATGCTTCTCACCTCTACCCACTACTAAGGAGCCTTTTGTAAGTTTCTATTTGTCATAAATGAAGGAGCTGCAATATCCTTAATTTCTAAGTTTGCATATAGAGATCAAATTCAGGCGCATATCAGGAATAGGCCACACATCCTTCAGCAATAGTATGGTTCCATTCTATGTTTCCAAGCAAACATCTCCTCTGCAAACAACATTTGATATGCCTTCATTTCTAATTCTAACAACACCAAAACTTCTAGGTATGTATGATGAGAAAATTTCTCTATGCAATGTAACGTGAATTGTAGCACCATTATCAATCACCCAGTTGATCTTGTGTGATGCAAGATTAACAAAATCTTCACCATAAACGATATTGTCGTATTTCTTCACTACTTTTCCTTTATTTGTTTCCTATTCCTTCTTAAACACTAAAAAATTTCTTGATGTGACCCTTCCTCTTATAGTGATGGCATTCAACATTGGAAATTTGTTTTTTATTTGACTCTACTCTTGCCACTTGGTTTCTATTTTCTGTACTATCTCCTTCTTCCAGACTCTATGATAAGGGTTTGTGTTTTTGAATTTCTCTTCCTATTTTGTTTCTCATATGATAGTAGGGCTTCTACAACAACTTCAAACTCCATCTTGTCCTTCGCATAAGTTAGAGTTATTGTGAGATGATTATATGATGAGGGTAGTGATGCCAGCAACATAACAACTTTCTCTTCATCACTGAAACTCACATTGAATCTTGCTAAGTGAGAAAACTTGCTATTGAAATTACTAACGTGTTGCATCATGCTTATATTATCTTTCTTCCTCATCTAATATAGCTCTTTCCATAAATAAAATTTATTGGCAAGGTTCTTTGACATGTACACGTTTTCTAGTGTCTTTTATGTTTCTTTTGCAGTCTTGTAATTTTTTGATTCAATATTTTGCAAGACATTGTCTGAGAGATTTAAACGGATTGTATTGGCTGTAATCTCATCTATCTCCTCCCATTGTTCCTCGGTGACGGTTAGTGTCTTATTTTCTTTCCCCAGCAATGCCTTATGGACCTTTTATTGAATAAGAATATCATGCATCCTCCTTTGCCATAAAGAGAAATTTTATTTCCATTAAATTTCTCAATATCTATCTTCTCGCTTGACATTTTTTTCTCACTGTGTTTCTTTTTTTGTAAATAAATATGTCTTGGACCTAATAAAATCTTTTCTAGTGTGGTAGATCAATCTATGTTGCAACCACAAAGCATATTAATAATTTTACTAGACTAGCTCTGATACCAATTGTTAGGCACATCGGGTACAAATAAAATAAATTCAACATAGTAAAATAATGACACCGGTAATTTAATGTGATTCACCCTTTAATTTGGGCTAAGTACATAGGACAAACTCCAAAAAATATTTCTTCCACTAATAAAATTAATGGGTACAAAATGAGAAGCAATATAAAAAATTTAGATAAATCTAAAATAGTGTCATACAAGTGTTTTCTAAACTCATTATTTTGTCACTCCTTTTTTAGAAAAACATCCCAATATTTTTATAAAATATTCTCTTTATTTTTCTTCAAAGAAAATTGTTCATTTAGTTTTGCTTTGCTTATCTTCTTTTGGTGTGTTGGTGTGTCTCTCTAAGGCAAAAACATTGTCTATTAACTACGAGTATTTGACCATATATTATAGATATTCAAGATGGACTTTGCGGTGTGAGAATTGATGTCCCTTATGAAGGCTCGAATCAATTTTAAGGTTCAAATTAACAATTAACTAGTAACAATTCTAAGCATGGCTCTGAAGCTATGATATCTAACCCTGTTATTTCATCTGTTGTAGTTCAAAATACTCCAGTGTAGAATGAATCTGATCACTTTAATGCAGTGGCTAGTGCTCATGGGTTTTTCATGGATCTTTTTAATGCTACGAGGAGCAATAAAATCTTCCTAGAAATACCATGATGAATAACCTGAACCTTTCTCAACCATAATTATTTCAAGAAAATAATCCCCAAAATTTATAGGATTCTATGAACCTTCCTAATGATATTATGAAAGTTCCTGATCTTACTACTTCTGAGACTGTTATCCAAGCTCAATCCCAGTTCTTAAATGAACTTAAACCAGTTTATTTCTGACTCTCTTAAACAAACTAATTGCAATTCAACTATCATGACCATTGATTCTCCCATTACAACTGTGGAGCCTGTTAAACCTACAACTTCTGTGGAACCTATTCAATCTTTTAGCCCCACTCTGTACCAACATTTAAACACCCCTCTGCCCAAAACTACTAGAGGTTCAAAATCAAGGTTAACGAGTCAAGGTTCAAAATCAACCTCCCTGTTTTCTCCTTGTTCCCAACGATGACGTGTTGATTGACTAGTTATTGATCATTATGTTGAGTAAAATTTAGAATGAACAACTCTAAATTTACTAATATTAGATCCAAACAAGTAAACAAACTACTTGTATTATACTCACTATAACACTTTTCAAAGGCAACTCACAAATTGAAGAGAAATACAAACACTCAAAGAGAAAGCTCTCAACTCACACTTAAACTAAGAATATAAAGACTTATTTGTTTTTGATGGAATGATTAAACCAAATGCAAGGTAGGCTATTTATAGTCCTCACCATGCAATCTACACCACACAAATATAAAACTAAGAAATAATCTTAGCCATACAAATCTTATCTACATACTTCTCTTTTCTACAACTTCAACTACTTCATTTATTTCTACAACCTTCAACCATTTCATTTATTTCTCTACCTCTTCAACCACTTCATTTATTTCTCTACCTCTTCAATTATTATTTTGGTGTTGATTTTCAACACTCCCCCTCAACACCAACTCTCACTATTTTTACTGTGTCAAGCTGATGGCGAAACATTTCGAACTTGCCAACGCTTAAGCTTTTTGTGAACAAGTCTGCAACTTGATTATCTGTCTTGATTTGCCTCATTTCAATTTCTTCTTGCAGAACCTTTTCTCTGATAAAGTGATAGTGTATTTCAACATGCTTAGTTCTTGCATGAAAGACCGGATTCTCTGCCAAACGAATTGCTGATTGATTGTCACAATACAACGGTACTGCATAATCTATTGATTGATGTAGATTATTCTTTAGCTGTATCAACCATGTACACTCTTGAGCTGCCATTGACGCTGCTCGATACTCAGCTTCAGTGGTTGATAATGATACCGTTGGTTGTCTCTTGCTACACCAAGAAATTATTCCAGAACCTAGCTTAAACA